>LUCM01011253.1:718091-948300 GCA_008360955.1 Fasciolopsis buskii
ATCTCCGGTCAACAATAATCCTCAGCTCTTGTATCCCAACCAAGAAGCACCAACAAATCCCAAAATCCAAGCTAACTTCTTCGTAAGCCTACGTCAAGTGATAGCCTGGCCGCCAAATCGCTTTTCCACTCTTGCCCAGAACGTGTAAAATGAGCACGAAAAGGTGGACGATGGACACGCATACGCAGTACGTGTCCAAGCCACCGAAGGCGACGGAGAGCGGTTACCTCGGTTCGAGGACGACTAGCTTCATCCAACACACGACGACGAACCACGTCGTTGCTCACCCGATATTACCACCAGACTCGAGCAATGCTTCGGTGACATCAGTACTCGGGAGTGGAAATTCGCTGGGCATCCTCAGGGTGCATAGGTCAGGTCTCGCAACGTTAAAGTAGAGTGGTACGAACTGTGGCAATATACACCTTTCCCTTGAGGGAAAGCTCAATGTCATGGAGGTGGGACAAGTTTCGCCGGTTCACGAAAGCTGATCTAGCCTTCGGTATTCGTGATGTTACGTCGTTCGCGCACCTTCGACAGGTATGATCATACTCCCAAGAAAATTGAAGCCATTGGCTAGTTCTAACCGCTCACTACAAAGCGTGGGTGTAGGCGCACACTCCTGCCAACTTTTCAGAAGAACCATGCGCTTAGAAGTTCCAAAGCACATACCGCATCGTGATACCTCAATCGCCAATCTGTCTAATGCACGTTGAATTGCCTATGCATTGACGCTTAATCACGTTCTCTGCATGCGGTATAACTACACCGTCTAAAAGATGAGCGTCGTTTCACTGAAGGCTAGAATCTTGCGTTCAATATTGCATATCTGTGGTTTAATTCATGAAGCGCGATCAACTATGTGTTTTGTTGCTTTCAAGTGTTTCGCGATTGATGACCCCGATTTACGATCTGGGTTATTATTCAGCGTTTTGTGATATTGATTTGGCCAGCCTTTTGAGAATATATTGTGGATATCTTCGGCCTTTTCAACCAATGTAAATTTCAGCACAATTGAGACAGAACTTGATAGCCGATTAGATCCACTTTGGTTCAGATCCTACATCTGGGTGGTTGGGGACAGTCGAAGTTCTGCAGCTGGGAACGCGCGACATATGGCTGAAGTGAGTTTATGATGCGCATCATTGGGAATATGGTCCTTCCTGAAGGTTAATCTGATGTGCACGGTTTTCCTCGTTGCCCTATAGGTTTGGTGAAACTTTGACCTTTGTCGACTATGGACGTCAGTGAGTGCTGCTGTGTAACCACTAAAAAGGAATATTACACAGAAAAAGCTTCCTTCTTCTGTTAGGACATCGGGTGCGCAAATACTCCTGCAGCGCTGATAAAGTCTTTTCAAGCCCCGATTTTATGCAGCCGATGTTATACTCGCGAAATGTAAGTACTGACTGCTCCATGTGGCTTTTCTGTGGATGGAGCGTTTTATGGTCCCATTCGATCGTCTTATGAGTTTACTGTCTAAAATATTAAAACAGCCTTTTTGCCCCTTCTTCTTAAGAAACTGAAATTTTGGAGGGATTGGAACTAGAGGAACTAAGAATAACGACAAAATGGATAGCCAGCAAAAATAATGATGTCATTAACAAATCTTCTGCATAAAACCAATCTGGAAATATAATTATTCAACTTCGTTTCTCTCATTAATAAGAAGACGTGTTGTATTGTTTGGTCTAATAGACTGCACATTGCGACCCAGCCGATTTGTCTGTTTGTGGTGTCTTTGAAATCAAATCAACACACAATGTAAAGAGTTCTCGTAAGTGGTCAAGGGAACTTGTAAGCAAACGTTTCATGAAGAGGTAAAACCACCTAAATAATCAACTATCCCATGAAGAGGCACATTCGTAAGTAGTGAATCAACGTCGATGGTGAACAACCTATAGGAGGTCAAGAAAATACTTTCTAGTATATTTGCAAGTTCAAAAGTCTTTTACATTTTTGGATTTCACTTGCAAACTCTTGGTAAGTCTGTTAAGCTATCCGCATCTGGGAGGGTAAATATCCCTGGACGTGCAAACAAAACACGACCACTTCCAGCATTTAGTACTCCCTTACCCAACCGGTCACTACATGGATGTAAACATTAGTCACCATCAGCTATGTAGAACAAAAATAACTACTGCGCTTCTTCAGACTGCCCGAGGTATCTAGTTAAGTTTTGGAATTAACTGTTGCCATTTGTAGAATGGGGAATTCACATACTTACTTGCCTCCAAAATTTGACGTCACAAGCCGGAATCAAACTGGCAATTTTCAGCTTGCTGGGCGGATGCCCTAACTCTGATCACCATGGACATGGCTCTCGGATATAAATTACGTAAGTGAACACCCAGTTGTCCTTTGCTTACAGGTATAGATACTTACGCACTGACAGTATACAAGAGAAAGGGGAAAATCAGTGTAATATTCCCCTAACCAAAGGAGGCCCATCGCTTTTTCTTTCACAAGTTCACCTCCTTCCGGAGACGATTAAATTGGCTTAGTTTGCGAACAATTTGAGCAGTTTTCCTTGTGACTTCGTATAAGCTAATTGGGCTTTAAGTATACAACTGTTTGTTGTACTGCATTGCATCATGTTTTATTGAACTCTAGGCATCCTCAAGTTAAAATCCTAAATTTCCGTCAGAGAAACCATTCGGTAGGATAGAAGTATATAACTCTTATTGAAATAAACGATAATTCTATCGATAGCCACATTTCTTGTGTCTGTGACATGACAGTGATCAATTAAACGAAAAGGAATTCTAGGATCCTTAGGTGAGGGCATTGGCGAATTGTTTAACGAAGAACCACAAACAACTACACAGTAAATCAGTTAAAAAGACCATACGTAATTTCTCTCAGAAAGATTTAGGAAGAGAGATGGAAACAGATCAAAATAACGGTATCTGTACATTATTGGCCTACATTACACGTGGCCAACACTAGTACAGATGCTGAACTAAGGTTGGACGGGCCGCACCAGTGAAAACTGGTATGCCTTGCAAAACCACTACCTGTCTTTTTGAAATTTGCGAAATCATGACTAAAGCACTGAGGGTTTTCAAGAGGGTCGGTGTAGTCGTCAGTTCATTTTCTAAGTTGCCAATGAAATTGTTCCACGCACAGACCGGAGATTATCGCTGACGAAAGAGGGAGCAGCCGTCTTGTTTGGGGGATGGGATGGTGTGAAAAACAAGAGTCCGTCAGCCGGCATGCCTGCGTTTCCTGAGCCAGCGAAATCTGGACGAATCTGGGGCTGAAATGAACGGAAGTGACGAAGCATAACTCAATAAATCAGCAGTCTAAACAAAGACTTTATTTCAGTCCTAAATTCGAGATAGCGTCGAAGCAGAAAGAAAATAAGCCCTAATGTCATTATCAGAGACCAAGAAACTGTAGCACATCCAGTGGGTGGGGAAATTGGTGTGAAGTACCCTGTGCGTAAGTAAACATAAATGGTGAGCAATAGCGGTGCAAAAGATTAGAAATTTAAAGCACCATATTCAAGCTTTGGACAAACTACGAGAAATTAATCGTAGATGACAAAAGGGATACCAGAAATCAGTTGACTACGACCAAAATTCAGGTAGGAATTAGTGAGAACACCAGGTCTACTGACTCACACTTTGAGGCATCCGATGTGATTGATTTTGTCTGGTTCATCTCTATGCAATGGTCATAGCTTTCCGATTTTCCGCAAATTATGGTGACATCTTTACCACTGCACATCATCAAACGTCTCTTGCAGTAGTTGGCTAAGAGGAAGTGCCTGATCTGCTACAGGTGAGCTCATGTCCAGATGTCAATGTACTTAAGCCAACAAAATATTTAGTATGACAATGCAGTAATTATCGCTAAACTAAGGCTGACCGGGTGAGTACCCAGTCCATCAAACCGACTTGATCAATAAGTTTGGGGAAATGCCCATGTAAATCGTTCAGTCTGGAAGGACCTGCTACCCGCGCAGGCAGTCCTTGACCCTTAAACCGAAGACTCGAACTCGTTTAGGCATGACCTCACAGCTCAGGTGGTAGACAACTGGCTGTACCATTCATGGGATGGGCCTACGTGGGAGTGTCCTCTGTGTTGATACGAATCCTACTTAGGTCAAGATGTTCCATCATTCCATCAATTATGCATTTGAAAAATCTATCACTCAAACTTCTCAAAGTTTTCACTGGAGTCCACAGAAAAGTCTGAATATTCTGGAGACGCATAACTCCCTCAGAGTATTACAAGTAATGACCCCTGCAGTGCAATTACGCAGTTTGAAGTCGAATATTATCATACTAAACGGAAATGGCTTTGTCCCATTGCTTGCTCACTGAAATTACTAAACATGGATACCAGAGGAGGCAACTAATAATTAACCAAGCGAATACCCGCATTTAGTGCAGTGAAATTTTCAGTGACATTAATTGTTGGTCTGGTATCACGTGAGGCCAACGGGATAGGTGCATTAAAATGCAAAAGCAAACAAAAAGGAGGGCAAAACTAGAACACGATAAACCGGATACTTGACTCGGATTTTTACATGAAAATCTGGTAACAAGATTTCGAATGCGGGAAATCATTCTGCCACAAGACGGGCCAGCTTACCACTCCTCATCCAACATGGCAGCGACTTGTTTGATAGCGCATAGAAAAGACAGATAGCTTGAATGTGTGACACTGCAAGACCATAGCGCAATGATTTTGTGTGGCGATTTTTAATTCTTCCATACATCATCTTTCTCCGTTTTGCATAGTATTAGTGACGTACAACATTTAGCTTACACAGAGCTTCATTACAAGCTCTGTTTTTTAGTTAGTGACTTTTAATGGTTCATGATCACGGACAGATCTAGGGCGTCCTTCAATTGCCAGTCACGTGTCACGTACGAAGAGCATTGTAGGGAAAGGATAAGGCTGACGATCATCTAGCTATGCTTGTTTAGTCCGAAATATCGAAAATATAAAAAAACTAGGGGGAATTTTCCCGGGTCATGACAGGAGAAGAGAACTTCATTTCCAAATGGCGACGTTCCAAGTTCTTGTGATAACTCCATCAAAAATCATTGGCCATTCCATTACTACAACTTTTCCTTAGAATCGTTTCACGCGTTCTCACACACTCTCCCGATAGCATTTGCAACAAGTAACAGGTTCACTCCTTAAGGAAATATAAACTGGGATGTGGATTTTGTTGTCGAACTTTCAATCTTCACGAATATAACAAACGTCCTCGTCAAGCATTTACTATTCCATGGTTATTTCCTGACATAAATTCTCGCTTTTCAAGTGTCCTAGAAATTGCTGTCTGATGGTTACTTTTGTTATCTCAGCTAAACCTCACTTTGGGTATGATACATCTTAGTGTTTGTCGACCACATTCATTATCAGCTTCCTAATCAGATTCCTGGACTTATCACACGTGGGCCAATTTGTGATCATGTGAACGTGTAATTTTCGCATTTTCCCATTGGTTTTTCTCTGTCTGGCCCGATCAGTGAGGAAATGTGAAGCCAACTGAGCATATCCAGGCTACTACAAAAGTTTCAGAGAACTGCCCCATCAGATTCCCAGAGGAACATAAAATGATCATGGAGGGAGAGAAATGCTTCAGCTGAAGAGTAAAGTGTCAAGTAGGAGAACAGAGCGCGTCGTGATTTGCGCACTTTTGAGGGTGGCAAATACTTCAGGTCATCAATGCTCACGTCTGTACGTGAAGGAATGAAGACTCCGACAAGTAAAGCAGCGGTTGATAATAAGAAAAAGCTTTTTTAATAGACGAATGCAAGTCAAATCAAAGAAAAATGTAGGGCCTTAATGAGTGCGGAATAACATCCACGTCACTGGATAAAAGAGCCGGTAAATATCAAACTTTACAAACAGCGGGAAGCAGCTGCATGGGTTGCGGATTTATACATATCGACTCGACCAATATAAGCATTTGGGTTTTTCTCGTTCAGTGTTTTAGAATTTTTGACGGGATCGAAAGAAGCGAGTTTTGGGGAAACTTTATTTGCTATCAAAAAGATTTGCCGAGTAGTCTTGCGGTAATAAAAATCCCCACGATGTCGAAGGGCTCATCTGACACCAATTCGTATTTTATTAGGGATTATCGAACTTAGTGAAAATCGCGCTCAACCGACTAGGTATGGAAACGAATGGAGATGTTTGTCAAGTACGTAATTCACTGGTTTATGGGACCAAATATAAAAAAGGTTTTTTGGCATTATCGTCGCATGATTTAGCAAGCAGTTAACTCTCGTAAAATTGTTTCGCTTAACTGGCCTATGAATCAGTTTTCCATAGCCGGCCGCATATGTTAGAACTGGCAATTTGCTTTGATGTACCCCAACTGGCAGCGAATATATGAGACCTTTAGATCATTTTCCTCGTTTTAGTGGACCCTCTCAGACCAATTGATCTGGCAGGGAGCTGGTGATTTTGACTGTGAGAGTCACGTAGGTTACGTCGTCATTTGGCAGCCTTTCTATGACTGTAGCATCCGACCAGAATCATTGCGGGCTTATGGCATAGTAACTAAAGAAAGTGTAAGGGATATTTTTACACCAATTTTATTCTTGCGTGTTAATAAAAACCAGATATTTTTGTTTTATTCCTGCCACTGATTATCGACCATACAGAATTCGTCACCTTACTAGCGTTTCGGTTCATTTCGCGTCACTTAATCGTTGCTGCTTTGAGCGACCAAATAGTCATCTTTAGAGTAGAAATCTCCGGCAGAAGTGTGATATTCCCAACGATAGATGTTTATAATAATGATGGTCTTTTTAAAAGAACTGTTCAAAATCCTGCGAGGATACCAACTTGTCTTGCTGATATATGGATAAGCAAACGATCATATGAATTTCTGCAAAATGTTGTTGCAAGAAAAGCCAATCGGACGTAGTTAGGCAATACGGATTGTGTAAGAATGAGTGGGGGCAAACAGAACAGTTGTTTTTATCCAGTGTCTTACTATGCCGCCTTTTGTGTGCTGCCGGCTTGAGAACTGCTGACGCCTAGACACTTGGGAAGATCGATGACCTGAATTGATCAAACAGCCCAAATAGCGGCATTTCAACCAGAAAGTCGCCATTTTGATTTCCCATATTGCCAGGGATGATGGCTTCAGGCTCCAAAGTAGCTGCTCGCACGGTACTCTTTCGGAAATGCCCCAAAAACCGTGTCTCTCTAAAGCCTCTGTTGGGGAACTTCTACGTAGGGCCCTCTATTGATGGTTTCACAACTATAAGAGGAAAAAGACGAAGGCTCGGCGCCTTCCGCGGGTTGACTAAACTTTAGTAGTTAGTCAGAGAAGATAGCAAAATTTTGATCCCAAACCATCTACGGGCGGCGTGCGAAGCATACAACTGTGTACACATCGGGATTTGTAGCGAAGCGTTCTGCTGGACATCCAGATGTCCAGCCTCGTCAGAAATGTAGATGAACTGAGACATCAGTCACTAGCCCCGGGTGTGATACGACGCCTCCATATTCTCCTGTTGTCTAGCGCGTTAGACCACTTGCTCAAGGAAAATGCCCCATTTCGGTCTGGGCAAGCGCTTGTATCGAGCTCACAGACGATGGATATCCGGGGTCTCAGAGTCCGGAGTGGAAGAACAGACATGTGTGGTAAATTGTGTCCATTGTTTCTTTTCATTTCTCTTCCTCCCTCATTCGCTCACCGCTTTCGTTTTCCGATGGGATGAGACTTGGGCAAAAATTTATACACTAAATTCAACATTGCCCTTGTGATTTTTCATCAGGACCATCTAACCGGCCCCATTTCGCCCGGATTTCGCAGAATAATGACTAATTTGGAAAGAACGAGTAAGATGAAAATTCTTTCATTTCTCCGGGGAATACGACAGAAAAACATTAATCTAGAAAAACGACCTGGTGATTACCAAAGTTCGTGAATTCAGTGATTCCAGCTGCTATCCTCGGCACCAATTCCGGCTTTTGACGACCAATGATAATTAACGCAATAAAATAGGATTCAAGTAATTCCATTATGCGATTTGTGCAAAGGGCCCCCACCCAAAGGCTATAAACTTTTCAGTGGAATGGTGACAATGGTGAGCATTTATCAAGCGGATTTCAAGAAAATCAGGAAAATCTTCTATCTGTTCAAACCTTCTAAACCAGCTGTGGTCTGAAAACTAACCCATCCAAAGATAGAAGTATTTTATTCTCTTAAGGTCAACAGCCCCCGAGGTCAGTGTGAAAACGTCAGTAACCACAGTTTTCTCCCTCCCAGAATAAGCTTTTTGGCGTTTAGAATTCACCGTGAAAAGCAAGCGTTACCTGTACTCAGACATTTGTTTGCGGTGTCAAGCTACGTACAGTGACTTCGCACATTAGAAAATACTCTAGTTTTCAAGCTGTGCAGTCAACCTCCGCCAAGTAGACTTATCATTGTGGTTTCCAATGCGTTCCTTTGTAGTCTGCCCTGGCCTTATAAAACAAGGCACCAAAGTTCTGTTTCACCACCGTATGGTAACCAGGAGTTTCTGTTATTCCCATTGGGGATCCGATGTGCATGCTCACTGATAGTCACAGTGAATCAATTTAATTCATAAGACACCATTAGACAACTTTCATCTGTTGCAATCTAACATGTCTTTCCGTCACTCCTACTCCGAGAACTATTTGTAAGTTTCCGTCATGTACATCTACAAAAACCCTGCAGTTCCATATCTAGATGATATAACAATGGAACACAAAAATCGGCTAATGAATCACCTTCCAATCCTGATTTACTGTTTTTTTAATCTCAGCCTTAACTGTCCCAATTATTACAATAAGACAGTCTTGAGCGAACGGTTTCCATTAAAGTATGCTTAGTTGTCCGCAAAAGTGAAGTGGCCGAAGTACAAATATGGGATCTGATTGATAGGTCGCAAATGGAGAGAAAACAGTAGATCGAGCGCATACCAAGACAAACCGTGGATACAAACTAAGTAAGATGAACGCTTTATGCACCCGAATGGCAAATATTCATTCAAACTAAGGAAAAACAATAAATAAAGAATTCAGAGGGTTGCATAATGGAGCTTAAAAATAATTTGTTCCAAGTTTATCGGGAGTCCAGCAAAGCAAAATTTCGCAAAATATTTGTCGTCCTACTGCAAGTAAATATAAACTTTAAGTTCCAAAGTGTGCACTATATGCGTCTGCTTTTGGTGAAGTTATCGTGAGATTGAATTGTGGGGTATCAGAAAATATCTTTCGCAATGTTTTTGTAAGTTTTTAGTATGTTCTGTTGTCGCGAGTCATAACACAACATAAAAAACCCTTGAAATGTTTGCAGATAAGCCTAGTATTTTTAAGAAAAGATCTAGAAAAAATGTACCCTTAAAGACTGTGTGGCAGTATGCTGAATAATTCAAAATTAAGTAAAACTGAGAAACCATTTGAGTGTAAAGCATAAAAAAGGTTTCTAGCTTCCACAGAACTTAGACGACGGACAACAGCTTTATTGTTGAAGTCATACTGAGGTATTTCCCAGAAGAAGCGGAAGGCATCAAATCTTCGTTAAAATTATGAAAACAAGGAGGATATTCCGAAATCTTCTTGTACCCTTTATCAATTGAAAGAGAAGAGCATACATCCGCACATTTTGCTGTTTCAACATTTAGGTCGGGGTTAGGAGCCATTCGACGAAGTTTGAAACACGACGTCGTGAAGCGGGTGGGGAAAATGACTCATCGAAATAAGACAGGCAAAAGGCCACGTCATCTATCCACACGGTCAAAAATGTAATTTTGATACTTGGGATAGAAGAAAGGTGAGAAGACAAGAAATGGGGACCAAATGGAGCCTTTGCAAAGCTTCAACCGTTGAAGAAGTTGGACATGAAACACTGGAATAGGAAGGAAAGATTTGCTGACATTTTGTAAAATGGTCACTCAGTAAAGCAATTATCGAAGGCTCAGTTCAATCCACAATAAGAACGTGGGCAGAACTTCCCTATAGAGACTTTAATTTGTCACTATTGTCTGGGTAGCATTTCTGACAGTTTTGCTGCTTTTATCCAAATGGACGAAGTATCGTGGGTGACACCAAATGGATCCTCCAACACAGGATGAGAGCGGCGATAACCAAACTGAGTTTCATGGGTAACGTTTAAATCATATAACATCGTCCTTATCAACCCTTTGCCAATGTTAAACCGTTATACCATTTCAGTTACAGTTTATACAACCACTAACTTTGAATCAGCCTACTCTAGTCTTCGCTGCTGCTTCGGAATTCGGTAGTTTTTCCATGGTGTATCTATACTGAAGCAAATTTCCAACAGTTTCGGACCATTTCATATCTCAGGCACTAGCTGGACAGCATGTACAAAATGGGCACACATTCTGATAGCACCATAGGCAACACAATCCGGTACACGGGATTCCTCAGATTTCAACTGGCGCAGTTTGTTGCAGATATCCCGACAGACTGAAGTGTAATTAGATCCGTCTAGTAAGGACGACTGAACGGCCATCGTGGTAGAAACTAAATTAGCAGCTTTGCTGTAGTTTCATTTAGACATTTTCACTTTGAATTTGAATGTCCGACTGACTGAAAAATTTTCATAAACCAGCTTTAGTGCGTCTTGGTCATTTTTCTCCTCCTAGGGTAAATTCAATGTGTGTAGCATCCAGTCTGTTGTGTTTCGCCCGGATTAGCTTTCCAATGCTTCTTGCACAGATGCCGTTTTGAGCTTTGTATGCTCTCCCCTTCTTGCAGCCAAGTTTCTTTCATGCACACCGGGGCGAAAATTGTTTCCTATCGACATCATATGCCTTAAAAGTTCAATGTTTGTTAATTGGCAAAAAATATGTAGGATTGAAATCGTGTACACTGAAGTCCGAGGTAACAGTTATTCTGGCCCAGCTTCGGACTCGCACTTTTTCCTAGTTTTTAACCAAGCCTGCTTAAAAATCTGTTGGTTCGTTTCCCTACAAACAGCGCAACAGTTTTAGTGACTGGATGTCCAAAAGCCTATGCAAAGGGATGGCCCCCTTAAATGAGATCTTTCAAAAAGAATAAATTAAGATGAAATCGATTTTTCTTGAAAAATTTATGCTGTAGTGTATGTCAAAGGAGGTTAAAAACTGATATCAAATCTACTGAAACTGGCATTTCGAAAATGCAGTGAGACGTCAATAAATTTGGTTGGGATTGCTGGGAATGAATTTTACCATCACTGTCCGGACACATCGTCAGGATGGAAGGGTGGAGTGAAAAGAATTGCGGGAATGACGGATTTATAGGCGTGGTTATTTAGATTCATCTTTAAAGAAAATATCATGAGTTAGCAGCTTCTTCACTAGTAATTTCCATCGCCGATCATCGATATAAGCCATGGTGCCACTGGCTATTTGCGTTAAGGATCAAAATGATTTACTGTTGACATCAATATGGAATCGCACTGCTTGGAGGTAAATCGTCCCCGATTTTCTGTAGGTTCGAAATTACACGGTTTAAGTCAACTCCAAAATGCTTCCCATTCGAGATTCAATATTACCACTCTTTAAGGCTAGTGACATATGAATAGTGAAAACTGTTTCCACAAAGCAAAAATTCAATTCCTCCACATCTTCCTACCTTTCCCTTTATGATAGATGCGATTTCATTTTCACCCAGCTTTTTTTGGAAATTCCAAACGGGACTACCTTAAATGCAAATAAACGACGCCTGAGAAATGTAGAAATTTCAGCGAATTAGTTTACAACTGGCGGTTTGATGTCCTTATTCGTACCATGGTAACAACGAGGGAATGACTGCATAACCGAGTCTGAAGGCAGCCAGACAAACGTGAAAACAAGGAAATCATGAATGCAGGATATGTATAGTAAGAGCGTAGCATCAAGAATAGCACCAAGACTAAGTTCGAGGTACACAGGAACTTCTCTGTCAACATTAGTCCAGGGGGTTCCATCGACAATTCGCCATTCAGACTTGCAGATATTGATGGGCCACAACCAGCAAATCCGATCGATGAAGTATTGTCAAAAATGACGTCTAATCAGGTAATAGGTAATTAGCTATTCGAAACACTGATATTCAACTGGCAAAATAATTATAGTCATAAGTTAGTGGATTTAAGAGACAACAACTGCACAACCGGCATCTTGCCGACATTTATATAAAAAATATTGTCCAACAAATTTCCCAGTATAATTTGGTTTGCTACCGGAAACCATGTTCACCGACCGCAAATCCGAGCATTTCCCGCGGGTGAACGAGGAATACGATTTAGACAGTTTCTCCCGTAGTCGTTCCTCTCAAAGTCGCAGAATCCAGCTTTTCGTTTAATCTGTTGTCTGTCTTTATCAGTGCTGAAATCTATTGCGCAACTCCGGTCGGATATCTCTTATCGACAAAGTATCAGTTCCCCATCGGAACGGAAATAAACATCGGTTTCTTGTTTGAAAGGGTAAAAATGCGAGGCACATGACAATTTGTACATACTGTCTTTCTTTCGCACACACACACATATATATATATACATGCTTATATATATATATATATATATATGTATAGTCGCACGCATACCGAAGCACTTGCGTGCACGTGAATTCCACTGTTGAGATCTTTTTCCCAGGAAAATGTACACCTGTGTGCTATAACTGAACTGTTGTCGTTCCCACTAGGCTGCACAAATCCAGCGTGTGAATTTTGTCATTCAACATTTTGGGAATAAAATCTTGCGGGTAAAAGCGAAATCAGTGACACAATGCTAAATGCTGGATAAGGGACTAGAAGCAAAATCCAAACAAACCGATCCCCGTTGGGTGATATGCACGTGTGAAAGGTTTTGCATAGGAGCAACGCATGATCTCGTGCGAGGCCACTTGCAATAGGTGACGTAATAAAAACTGTTCACAGTTAATCGATTATACAGCTGATACGTTGGTCATGAAAAAGCTTTAAGATATCTTTATTTGTCCGCACCCAAATTCCGATAATTAGTACTTTTTGCAGCAATTCAGTTTGATAGCTTTACATTAATGGTCCACGTGGATAAAACTATCAGACACAAATAGTGTGAGCTAATAATGCTAGTTCTTCGCTTTAAAAATGAAGGACCTGATGGTGGTCCTTTTGTTAATAAGTCTCTATTGCCAACAAACTGATAGCTGGACCAACAGATTTGTAGGTGTGTTTGACAGTATTAATAGGGAAAATGGTAGAGATTTCTTAAGTTGCATATTGAACAGGTCAATTAAAGAGTGGTAAGCACGGAGGTCACCATTGGAGGCCTATCTGAAATCCCTACTGATGACTTTCCCTCCCTATCAGGTTTTGTTAATACTCATTAATAAAGACTGAAAATTCACTGTCATTGCCCTTCTGGGTTAATAAGTAGAAATGATAAGGTCCGATTTCAAACACAGAAAAATGAACCAAATTATTCCAGTTCCGAGGGTTACTTTCTCTATTATCGGATTTGAACATTTTTGGAGACGCCATCGTTTCACAATATGCTTATCAGCTGAAATCGACTTTGGGGCAAGAAAACATTCAAAGGTACTTCCTTCAAACTTTATCAATTGTAGATATGAGCTGCTTCCAAGATATTCTGATACGACTGACAGGTTGATTTGCAGGTCAAACATTTATCTGTAAGGCTACTTGGAATCACCCAATTCGGCCCTTATTAATTCAGTACTTAAATACTAAATTTGAAATCTGTCATGCAATTGCATCGACTCAGGTGAGTACTTGATACCAAAATGTACACCAGAAGTTATGACAAGTGAAAAATTAGGTTTATCAAGGCAAAACATAACGGAACTGTACTCATTTGAGTTCATTTATCCATACTTATGTGAAACAGAATCAGGAATAACATTGTCCGAATAATGAAGGTAACAGGCCCGTTGGTTCTTCAGCATCACGTGGTTGTATTTATTCCGTTTGTTTAAGCGACGGCGGATTGTGACCTTCTGCCTATGAATTGAAAAACCTAAGGTGGTCCAGCTGGATACTGGGACGCTTTTGATCCAACAGAGTTAGATAAAATAAAATGGTTTGTGATTTCATGATGTCAGGTGTTTTACGGCTATTAACTAGTTAAATTGTCAAATATCACCTGTCCAGAACGGAGTTGACAATCTTTCAGGTGATACCAATCTCATTCATTAAATCAACTTTATAAATTTCCCACTATAAATTGTTTTCATAAAGGAGTCTGTTGTCACCTACCAGATGCAAAATACGTAAATGGCCAGCAAAATCCCAATTCAAGTGTTAATGAGAACCTCTTGACTATTCATACTTGTGCGCCTACGTCTAGGTTGACCTAAAGTGAATCGACTGCACTTATTTACGTTTATGCTTGTCAGTCTACTTGTTCATATGTTGCTCGCTTGCTTTCCTGTTGCCACTGCATCGTGACAAGAAACCTGTGTTGAAAGAACCATAGTCTTTAAAAGTGTGATCTTCGGACAGTCAGCCGATATGTCCTGAATGTGAACTAATATGGCGTATGCTATCCATGACTTTTGTAGGTTCGACTTATATGTGTCACCACGTATGAACAGCGTGTTTATAAGAAAGGAACCACGAACGAGGTCATCCCAACCCATATGACCCTGGTCGGCATTCTCCTGGCAACTGACGGTCAAGAACTGGAACTCGGGAGAGTAAGCACTAATCTAAGAAGAAAAAGGAATAGCGTTTACATTCGTCCCAACCGAGTTGTCAAACCAAATCGGATGAACCATGCGCAGCGTTTGACAAACTGAAAAAAAACAATATCCCGTACATTACTGCCTGCGTTTCGAATAACGCTGTTCAAACGACAAAATATTTGGTTCACTCCAATTATTAGCGTAAAATCCTATCAGTATCTGTCTTACTAGTCTTAGGTTGTGATCGAATAAACCGGGAACCAGACTGAGTAAATAAGTGATCAGCAAATCCCAAAATTCGGTGTTGTATTAAAATGAGTCAGAATGATTGAGACACAAGGTAGTCGTGCCCACAGACTGCCTCACTCCACTGATGCATTCACTATTCGCAGAGGCCAGTTGGTCGGTAGATAAGGGTAACGCAAATTTACGATGAATTTAGCCAATGGATTCGGTCGAATGGTGCTTGTCAAACTTGCAAAGTGGAGCTCAGGAATATCCGGACCAAACGACGTAAGGAGTGTATCGAAAAATCGATGCGCCATGTATTGGTTTTTATTGTGAATGATATAATATTAATAACAATGCTTTTGATTGTAAAACTTGCCTTGAGAAAGACTACCCACGGTAGTCGAAACGTTGGCGCATTACATCTACCAACAACGCTGTGTTATTAATATTATATCATTCACAATAAAAAGGAGCTCAGGAACATCACGCATCGGACGGCAGACAACACTGTCAGCAGTTGGATAACAGTGTTCAAAACATTCACTGAGTGCAGGACTCTTAATTAAAAAAATTCCATTTGGTACATTTGTTTTTGTTGAGAAGAAATAAAATCGGAACTTATAAGCATGAGATTTGTCGATCCCAAAAATAGAGTGACTTAAACGAAAACGCCGTGGCTGATGTGTCTGTCCAACCTGTTTTAAAAATTCATCCACAGATTTCATTTCATATTTAGGTATCTTAGTTCACATTCATTTTGATGAGACTGATCATGACATGAACTGCCCTGGGAAAGGTTAATCTTAGGAAACGAAATGTCGGCTATTACCTCTGTTGGCAAGTGTGCATTTTGAAGAATACGTAGTTAAGTATTTCGTATATGTTCTTCGCTATAGGGGATATTTGTTTGTTAGTTGCTGTCGTCAACTGGAAGTGATTACGCCCTGTGTATTTCGATTCCCTGCTTTGTGCTTTATCTTCTGAACTAGATGATCGTTGTATTTTGTCTTGGTGCACATTAACCGCCTACTTCTGAAGCTTCTTGAGTCCTTGAACCTCACACTATGGAAGGTAAAACCTGGTCGTGATTTGCTCAACATCTCCATTGGATCAGTTACGATCCTCAGCTGGATTGCGACAACTCAGATTGCTAGCCGCAGGGTATTCAAACTTCGGCTCTATTTTTCCTCTCTTTCGGGCGAATCAACGTTACGTGTATACGGTGCGCCACAAAATGATGGTATTGTACTGTAGTTTGTCGTGCTGCATTACGTTATGCTGTATTGTACTGTACTGTATTGAATTATATGGAATTGTATAGATTTTTGCCTACACAGGTAGGATTTTTCTAGAAACAGGCATAAAAATGTACAACTTTAACTCACTGCTGAGAAACTCAGTCACTTACTGATGATACTTGGTCCCAGGTACGGTAGTCTAGATTTCCGACAGATACTCATACGTAAGTGTATGAAGCGGAAGGCAGAAAGTGTTAGAGCGTGAGAACGGCATTCAGAAAGTTAGTTGTGTAAAGGATGGGATAAATCCAAAACAATTATCAGTGAAAATGTTTCATAGGCAGGTAGATGCACATCGTACGCTTTGTTGGATAGATCGCACTGATACGAAAATAATATTACTGATGCTAGGCAGGGTTTCCGCGAAAGACCCTGAATTACGTCTTCACTAAACCAGAAACAGTGTCAAGTTCACAATGGAGAAGTGATGGAAAATTATTTATAAACAACGTTCTAGATAGTTTTATCTGATCTAGAATTCCCGGAATTTTGTTAAAAACATTTAAACTATACATAGCTATATGTATGTATCAGATGAACGCATCATTGGCGGAACAACTTTGGATTTGTGACTGTCTCTAAATTTCGTTCTTCACGTTTACAGGTTTACACAATTCTGAATGGCAAATGTGCAATTACAAGAGACGCTGAATCCATGGCGCGTTGTTCGGACATGTTGTAGCTGGACGCAGCATTGCGAAACAAATTTGCGGTTCTTTTAATGGAAACAAAGAGTTCGAACAGCTCTTTCCTGTACAAGATTGTTACACTACGGAAAGCATTTAGTACTCATGAAACAGCGAAGACATTCCATGGATAAACAAATTCGACGCTGTTATTTCCGCATCTACACCACACAATAATGCATTAGTTGTTTTTTCATGCAAAAATCGAACTTCTAGCCAACGCCGTAAGCTAGTGAAATTGATAGTGAGTTGACCATCACGCAAAGAATCGGCTGTTTTTGTTTCCCTGCGTATCAACGACGAATACTACTTGGCTCTCTCCACAAATGTTCTCACGTCACCCTACCGTCCTTTATTTTGGATATGCAACACGGCTGTTACAAAGGAAAAGCTCCCCGCAGGGAAAACCAACATCGAAAATCAAATAGAGCGCATCTAGGAAACGATGAACATTACTGTTCAGAGATTCGGAAGAAAAACACGCGCTCACATAGAAGAAAGATGTCTAAAGAGGAAAGTTATGTAGTTGTATTGGAATTGGGTAGGCTGTTTGAAGCAATGAGAAGCTGTCAGGGACTAAATCTACTGGTTTCAGCATATCAGACAGTGGCTTTCTGGTTCACGGTGGAGCAGGTAGTTTAAAAGAGAATAATTCGAGATGGTTGGATATAATTCTATCCAGAATCCAGTTACCCTTAGACAGGTAAATAGACAGGTCGACTAGACTAAACACGTAAGGGACAGAGTTGAGACTTGATTACAATTACCTACGATGATGAGATGCAATTTATCACCCACGAAAAAGTAGAAAAAGTCAAAAAAGACGAAGTTTAGTTTTGTGTGCAAAAAAGGCTTCACAGAATTTCGTTATGCTGGTGCTCTTGTGCCATAAAAGCTTGAAGTAGCATTGAATAACTAATTAGTCAATGATCATCAGTTAGTATGAATAAATGGGTTCAAACTTGTTTGATCCGGAAGAGTACGTATAGGCAATCATGCTACCTCTGGTTGGCTCAGCTTTGCGGTACTGCTGTGTCGGTATCACATTAAAACCTCGGATGGATTACAGCTCATCTGCAACATTTGGTTCAGCTTCGTATCGTGGTTACAAATCGCGCACGTATGAACACGCATCGGAAAACGGAGAATGAGAGATAGAAACGGTAATTTTGTGAACGGAGGACGCAAGTTAGCACTTGGTGCGAATGAGATATACGCTATTGATGGAAAGGTGGAGTGAACAGCAGCCGGCCAACCGCCACAAATGCTTCTTTTTGATTGAGATAGAAATCCACGAAATACATGGGCCGGTAAGTTCAAAGAGACAAAGATTCATAGTCGTAGTTGAATAGAAGTAATGTCAACCGTGTGTACCAAAGAACAGGAATCATATTGGAAAACGAATCCATTAAGTTGACATAATGATGAGAATAAAACGGAATTGCAGCGTAGCCAGTCAAGAGGCTGTGGGTACAGATAATCGAATCCACGGTCAGTCAGATTCCGTAATGCATAGCCTACAGGCTTGAATAAAGAAGAAACGAATAAAAATATGGATGATCCGCAAAGCGACAACTAGTTGATTTCAGTTCATGACATTCTCCTCTTTATTGTAAAGTATTTCGAAGTTACCCATTACATACTGAGGAAAGTGTCGCTGCGAAATTCAATTTATCAAACCGATCATATCATCACTTCCTTCGTGCACCGATAGACCAAAGACTGCTCCTATAGTTTACTAATCAGCTTGTATCAGATTCCAGATTTGTGTTGCTAAATGACGCTTTACCCCTCCAGTGGAAAAGCAAAAGGCTGTGACAGAGTGAGGTAGGACTCTTGGGTCGACAGAAATTCTTCGAATTTAACAGACCCACATTAAATGCCTGCGAACGGAAAGCAGCATACCGGTCAGTAATTTTAAGATTCAACATAAGCTAATGATGACGGCGTGGTTGTATGATGAGTACGCTATAATAAGTAACTCACATTATTGGTCTTCTTGGCTAGCACCATTATTGCCGGTATCGTGGGTTCTGCTATGAATGTGAGATTCTTAGTGTCATCTAAGACATTGCTTCTAGTAGTGCCATCGAAGCTTTTTATCCTGCAGCTCACTGCCAAACGCTAATGAACAATGAAAACAGTGCACTTATTATATATCTGTTGAACTAATTGCATGATTCCGCAAAAAAAATTAATTCTTAATTTTTCTTGGTTTGTGTGGTCATGAAAAAATCAATCGACGAGTAAGATTTTACCTCCCCGTTTTGCCGCAGCTGTTGTCAAAATTAATGGGCCCTAGAAGCATCTGTGCTCTGCTATGTAATAAGATAAAGCAGAAATAATTGACCTGTGAAATGCGTGAATGAATTAAAAATTTTTTTCTACCAGCAGCAGATGATTTTCATTGTCCATCTAGGAAAATACTTTGGGAGTTTTAACGGAGATTGGGATTCCTTCATCAGATTTTGCTGATAATCTATGGCAGTTTAACTGCTAACGATAAATGGTCCATAAAGTATTACCCGCGTAACTCCATGTGACAAAGTTAAAAGAAACAATAAGAGGCGGAATAAAATTCTCTTTTGCTATTTCGTTTATGAGGAACACAGATGACCACCTCTATCCTTCAGAAGTAGGAGAGTTTATTCACCGACCACGTAAACCCTACTGTTAGGTGAACTAAATGGCCGAACACCTGGATAAATAACCAAATAAATGAGTGACTACCAAGACAAGTAAGGAAATAGCAATTTGGCCTGGTCCCAAATAAGTAAATGAACTAACTAACAGATAGCTAGTCAGCTAGTTAAATAAAACAAGACAGCTAGTTATCCGGTTGACTGACTGGTTTTGGTGACTGACTGGCTGAACGAGGATGAAACTAATCCATTTATTGAAACCTGCGATTCATGTTTGTTTAAATAGTAAAGGAAAGGAAGCACTCAATAAAAATTATTATGATTCATTCATTTATTTCGGTATATGATTCGCCTGAGTTGATATTCACTTTGTCGACCAACCATTCCTTTGTTCCGTCAGCTGGTCAGTTACTTGCTCATTTATATACTACTAAAATAAGTGAATCTGCTACTAAGGATTTACCCTTCTAATCCAAGCACACTCCCGTATCGACAAGCGGTTTATTTGTTTTCTCAATTATAGACTCAAGCTGCATCAGTGCTCGTTGTGCTCAACTAGCCGAAAATAATGTCACATGTGATACTTAACGGAAAATCTTACGGCCATACCGATTTTTCCTATTTGGAAGAAAGCAATTTATGCACGAGACCTCAAGTTCTCTATTTTTCTGGCCCATTCACTTTGCACGTTGAGTTTATAAAACTACCCTAGGTATTTTGTCGACGATGAAAGTAAGCTAGTAATGCTTGCTTATTAGTTTGCACCCCAATTAGTGACCGTCGATCTGAAAAATCCAGTTTGAGTAAATGAAGCATTCCAAAGATTTAGAAAGACTGTATGTTACAGCACATTGTTAATGTTCCGTATGTAAGGAAATTCTTCAGTAGGAGCTGAACAAACAGATTGGATTTAGCGATTGGTGCTAAAATTCCGTTGCATCACGTGACTACAAAAATGCCAAAACAGTGTCTCTGATTTGAAATAAGAGCGCTAGTTGTAGTGGCTTGAAACCTGAAATTAAGTTATTATTCTATCTATTCATTTGACTGATTATAAAGCTTCCGAATATTTTGCATAGGTATTCATCAATTTAACATCTTTTTCGGATCGTCTTTTCATTTCACTCATTTGCTTTTAAGAACTGAGCACATTGTATATCACGTACAAACTTATAAGTGTGCCACTTCGGACACTTTTATTTGCATCCCCGAGCAAAGTGTCCCGCTTTCAACCAGTACACCTAAAGAATGTATGGCTTTCTATCTCAGCTTGGTCCTATAGTCATCCGATTAGGCGATAATGTGTCAATGCGTGCAACTAGAAGACAAATTCACACACTTAACCAACAAGAATTCGTTGAAATTTAAGTGTGAAGAACTTGCTCACACTGCTTACAAACTTTTGATAAAAATTATACCGTCAGGGTTAGAGCCAGAAAAAATCTCATCGACTTTTTCTTTTGTTTATATAACAAAACAAGGTCGTTTTTCTCAGGCAATGGGAGTGAATCGGAAAGCTCCATTTGTTGTGCATTTCAAAATGCCTACCCGCTTCACTCACTGTATGGAGTGGCGATATAATTTCTTGGAGTAGATTTACTTCATTCAATTAACTTACTGTCTAAAGTCAGGAACGGGATTCCATGTGCACTGTACATGTAAAATGCTTGCACAGAAAAATGAACAATTTTTGACAAATTAGGGGGCAAATTACTGTCTCTTGTCATTATCAAACACGGAGAGACCGAAAACGATTCGTTGGGATAGTTGATGGCAAAATGGGATGTTGTTAGATTCGAAGATCAACTTTACGTCCCCGCAGATGAATAGGCACTCGCCTTTCGTGCACTGGGGTCTGTCATTCGTTCTGGATATTGATGCGCGCCAAGGACAGAATAGATGAAGATGGCTAGTCATCGAATCAATATTTTTGGCACCGCACAAATGGCAAGATCATTTCTAATATTTCCATTGTGGGTATGGGTAGCACAATCGATTGCCGTTAATGCCGGACTAAAAATAGCAACATTACTAGACAGCAGGTCTGCTGGACACATAAAGGATTATTTCTATTATCATGGACAAAAGGGAAGATTTGATTTTGCACATGTAAACCGATAAATATTTATATATATGATATAACGAAGAAGAAATTAAGTAGTAGCTTAGACGAAGTAAGTAGAGCAACAGTCAGCTAGGTAGTATACATGTAAACAAGAAGTTTATCCAAATGATCAGCTGGACGATAATTTAAACAAAAAGCACTTGAAAAAAATGACAACAAAGAATTTCAGTAACATCCTACTTGACACCAACGAAAATAATCAAGAAGGGGCAAAAAATGCAGATAAAATTATAAAAACCATGAAGTTGCAACATAGATGACACAAATAGATATATAAATATTTATTTATATGCATAAACATTGCTGTCTACATATCCACATAAAAATATATTTATATATCTATATATATATGTGCACAAATCAAAATTCATATATTTATTTATCAAAAAACAGTTATCGAAAAATGATTGACATGTGTAAACAGTTTTAAAGCAAATGGCAACCATAAATAAACCTATGTATAGGCACCTCCAAATGTAAAACGAGCTGCAGAATTACCCACGGAAGTAAATAACTAACTATCAAAGATATAACCACCTACCTACCTATCAATCAATCAGTCACTCTATCTATCTATCTATCTATCTATCTATCTATCTATCTATCTATCTATCTATCTATCTATCTATCTATCTATCTACCTGCATGTCTATCTGACGAATTTTCTTCTTTATATCTGTCTATATAATTATCCCTCAGTCGGTCTGTCCAAATACTGATGTATCGTTTCATATCCTTCCTCATTTAGTTAGCAATCAATCTAACTATCCTCTGTTTGTCCAGTTTTACCCTTTTTATTTACCAATCTAACTATCTATTTCTCTATCTGCCTCCCCATTTAACTCTTTTTCTTGCTGTCAGTCTCCATACTTGCCTCTAACCTCGTAAATATATATATTAACTTGTGTTTATCTCCATTTTTATTGGTAAATTTCCGTCTGTCAAATCCATGCTTCTCTCTAAACCTCAACATGTTGCTGCTGTCTATCTTTCGACCTATTCTTTTATATATCTGTCAGTCGATCCATCTATCCATTTATCTATCTATTGATCACTGAATCACACTTACTCACTCACTCATTCAATCAATGAATTAGTCTATCTATCTATCTATCTATCTATCTATCTATCTATCTATCTATCTATCTATCTATCCATCTATCTCTATCCATCCATCTGTTTATATGTCTATCCGTCCATCTTTTTGTCTTCTTTTCTTCCACTCAGCCTTCTCTGAGTCTCTGTGTTACTACCACTTAACTTCAACTTCTTGCCTAACTGACCATATATAAATTGCTATCCTAATGTTGATCCATCTCTTTTCCCATTGCTAAATGTTGCTGGCCATCCCTTTTTCATTTTTGTAATTTCTTTGCTCCCCTCTTCTTTTGTTGCCGATTTAATTAATACAACTGACATAACCGCTTTTGGGAACCAGTTTTTGGTTTTCTGATGGGAAATTACGTGGTTTTATTCTAAATTCCGAAGCATTGACTTTTTATTTTCCTGAGCGGCTATTTATTTCGTTCGACTGCCATAACTCTAAAGCACATTTCACAGAAAACTCCATCGGCTTGCTGCTCTTCTCTTCGAAATGAAAATCACACATGACTGCTATTGGTATGTAGTTTTATCCTGTTCAAAAGTCGGATATTGTTGAAACTGCACAGTTCAGTGTTTTATGGAAACACAACATGATGCTAGATGAAATTCCGGATTTGTTTTCATGACATCACAAGGGCCCACTTTTGAGCACTCAGAAGCGCAGTCGGAAAACAGCTGTGAATTGGTTCAGGATAAGCAAGACGTAAGCGGGACGTATTTCGATGAGTAGGGTCTGATCGATGCCAGTGTTAATGATGCATCAAATACTTCCCGGCAGTGAAGATGAAGTGGAGGCAATATACAGTTTACCAGACTCAAGTAAACTCAAGCTACACAAAACCTGGCAAGACAGGCTCCCAATAGTCAAAAATGAGATATGATATTCATGGTCTAAAGGGGAGTGTCTTAATTTTTGTTCATTCCACCTCAGTTTAGTTCAAAGTCGTGTCAGTGTTAAATCAACTATTTTTTGGGCGCATAAAGTACTGACATACTAATGAGGATAAGACTTTCAGGTAAGACAAACAAAATCAGAACACAGAATCGAGGGAAATGCTGGTTTCACTGTCCTTTTACGAGCCTCTAGAAGGCTATATTTGACCTGGCAGAATCAACCTCCGTTTGACCGAAAACTCGTCCCCCTTCGATCACCACCCCGTATGGTCATGCAGGCCCTAGAAAGAATTCATTGAAAACATGTTAGTCTGAATTCGGCGTTTTGGCCGAAAAATGGTCATTTTGACTCGATCAAGTACAATAGCACCATGTGCGCCAATCTGTTTTCTCAAAGATGCGATGCAGCCTACTCTACCAGGGATATTATCGCATATTGGTAGGTGCCGATTTCGTGAAATCGTATGTTAATTTAGAGAGAATATTGTCGATTCAGACTGACAGAAACGATTTACCACTTATTGTGCACCAGTTGCTGCTTTTCTGTCGATCTTCCGCCGTATTCGTTAAGGTGACAGGGCACTTTTGACGCGCGAGCAATATATGGTATGCAGAATCAATCTTTTACTTTTCGGCGATCTTTGCTATATCAACTAAATTAATCAGTTTCTTTATTACATAAAATGCACGTAATGATTATGGAATGGAGCCGCACACACTAAAATCGACAAAAACCAACGTCATTCCAAGGCAGTTTAACTGGGCACAAATTAGCATGTTTGAAAACTTGAGAAAGGTCACATGAATGTTTGTTCGCCTAGCAGCATTCCCCTATTCATAACTTTTTGCTTTGGAATTCGTTTGCCTACAAGCAGATAGATCTACATGAATGTAAAGTGAAACGCTTCCCATTACTGTATCGATTGCCGCATAAAACCGTTTAAAGGTCGACAAGATTTCCAAATTAAATGCTATTGAATAGAACGACCGAAGAGCATATCTGGTGAAAAGGGTCGTGTTCAGGAGACTGAAAGTGTTTTTTCATTTCTACATTGTCTTCCCTCTGCGTCTAACTGGCTGGTTTCCTCTGGCGTCATATTCCGACTATATTTAGTGAGCGAACACAAATGACAAACAATTTGGGACCAATTTGAATAGCACTGAGCCTAGAGAAATTGTTTTGTCTTAATAAACTCCGTTACTAAATGAATTCTTTGGCACGGTCATAATGACGACAATTGCACAATTGTGTATGGCAAAAACTGCGCAAACGAATAATATCTGTAATCATTGTGAGAATTTGCACCCGGCGATTAGTTAGGCATGTGCGTTTGACTCTGTAAATACACGAAAAAAACGCAACAACATGGCAGTCATTTACGAAAAAAAGTATCTACAGACACTAAATCTGGGTTTGCCAAGATGTTTTAAATGCTTTTTTTAAAAAGCACCTGACGCGTGCAATTATTGAGCGTCAAGAACACAAGGATGGCAACTGATTATGAAACTGGACGACGTTTCGGCTACCACGAGCTGTTTCCTAGGGTAGATAAGTACCGCGAATTATTTTAATTCTTCATTCTTTACTGATAACTCTTCGGAATCCATATTTCACGTACAAATCACAAACCATCAGGTCGACTGTGCAGTCGACAAGCACTACTACAAAATGGTGCACATCCACTTTCGTCACCACAGTTTTAGGGCTGCCTTTCCGCATGGAAATCGTGTTTGTTACCATGGCACCACTAATTCCCGTTTAAGGTAATTAAAATTGCGGAGTTGGGCTTGTTGCCTCGAGGAAGATCATCTAATTTCTTTAAGAAATAGCTCGATTTTTTTTCAGGACCAACATTTCGGTGTTAATAACTTTTAACAATTACTTAAAAAATGTCACATCATGTATTCTCTTTCTGGATCATATTGAACGCGATTTCGGTCAGGCAAATTAATTTTGCTATGAACACAAATACGCTGACATTATCACAAACACCAATCTTAAAACAGATTGTTAAGAAAAACCTAATCGAGGTCGGCCCTTCTGAAATACTGAGCAAAATAAAATGAACATAATGCATACGATGATCGTTGTGTCATTCCTCGGCTGTTACATGGGAACAATGTAGGTCATGATAGGACGAAATTGCAGCATCAACTGAATCACAGGTCAAAGTTAATTCCAATGTATTGTTGATTAACTAAAGAAGCACTGTGCCGGATTTTATAGGAAATGAAAAGCTGGATCTCATTTTGCTCATTGAACTTTGACAACGCATGCCTCGGTTGAACCGTCGAAACTCCTTTTTATCAGGATAATACTTCACCTATTGGAGTATTAGAGTTGTGAGTACGGACTGAATACATAATGCATGAGTGAATACGTGAGGTTTGCTAACCAGGTATAAATGGCAAACCGCATGATTTTTCTTTAATTGCTTTCGTCGATTATTCCTCCTTGGATGGATTGCGCAACTAAACGAGATCCAAAGAATAGTTCAGTGCATGTTGTGGAGTGTTTTATACAACATGAGCACCGAGTTTTTACTTTAGAGTTTTGAGGCACCTGCTCGGTATCGATTAGACACATGGGCATTTTAGCGTAAACGTTTTCTTGATGGCTTATGGAATGTGGCCGAATACTCATGACCCTCCGATACTTGAAGGTCATTCTGTCAAAATGAGTTTTTTCAGAAATTCACTTCACAATTCGGAAGACCCCTTTTAGTCACCGGATAACCAGCGGATCAGTGCTCACGACCAATAAATTTTGTCGGATTGGTTGTTGAACCTGTTTTTTCAATTTACTATTAAGAATATTGAGTAACATTTCAGATTGATCGAAGTAATACTCGTCCAATTCGTTACGCAAGCACAAAACCTCTTCTTGACTTTGAAATATAGAACCACGATAAACAAAATGTGAATAGAATTCTACAGCGAATGTTTCAATTCATGCTATTATCTAAGTGCATTCATGTGGATCCAGTCAAGATCCACGAGGGACATGATCAATGCAACCTTTGGCGGATTCACGAGTGGTCCCATAGATAGGCCAGGTGAACGGTTTCAAAAGTATATCTGGACTTAACAGCATTTTGATCCTTTCATTTACGTGTTATTGGTTTGCAGGATAGAATTACAGAATCGCTCAAAAGGGATGGTTCCAAAGACCAGTTTGAAGTCAATGACAAGCCTACAAGTCATTTATGGAAAACGTGGTACTCTTGAAAATTGCCTCGGAATGCCATCGTAATCGCCATGGAAACTCACTGGCCATTAGCGAACTTGGTCCGATTTCCTTATTACTGGAATTTAAAGCCCGACTGAAAACAATGGAACAACACGAGAATTTCTGCGATCTTACGAAAGATCCGCAACTCACATTGACATACAAAGCTGGAGGAAATAATGCCAAACTTTTGGGAAAATCTGAACAATTTATTTCGGGACCACTACACAAAATTCCCTGTCTAACAGCAGGACACCGAAGCGCCACCAAACAGCTGACAGTAATGAACAAGTCTGTACGTCAAGCAAAAAAAGGTTCAAATATAGCAATTATGTAGGATACAAACTACATGCACACTAATCTCTTAGATGAGAAACTACCTTATATCAAACAGCTTATCAAAGATTGGCTTCCCTATTGCCATATGAACCTCAAGACACGTTCAACGATCTGCGCCCAGGCACCTTGGTTTACGAGGTAACTGAAGATTTATGTAAATGTTATTTCCTCGGGACCGTATTTTGGACGTACAGTTCTGCTTACCACAAACCTGGCCCATAACTTGCAGGTATTCATAGTCCCGTTTGAAATCGCCACACCCCACACTGTTTACGGGACTTGTTTGAACCTGTAAATCTTTTTCGTATTTTCACGATGACTGCTCATATTTCGTACCTGGTGAAATTTGAACGACCTGCTCTCACAGTGTCCCGTCGAGAAACCTGTTAACTGTCTAGCAACTTCATTTTTTCCAGCATTGTCCCTGTTCAGTTTCTTCTTGAATACGTAGAAGACGCCACCATTTTATGTCTGCTTGTTGCTCACTATGAACAGATTGGTGGTACTGTCGGCGAATGAAAGTCGCTCAGTCCCACATAAATAGAACTTTTCCGCTGAGGATGATATAAAATCAACTAGTTGATCACATTTCTTGGCTAACTCTATATAAAACTTATATTGACAATACTTCATTCCTTTCGAGTGATGTTTGCTTTGTTTGTTTTTATATTATTCCCAGTTTCGTGCATATGAATTTGCTTATGTTCTACTAAGAGGAATCTAATAAAAACGATTACTCTTGAACCTTTCAACTGGAAAGACGGAACATTAAAAGACAGCGTACAGCGAAAAGCATCTTGGAGTAAACGTTGTGTGCAATTATCCGCCAGCTTCCAAACTCTCCTAGGTATGAAGACATTTCTACGCAGTAAGCGTTGTCTCTACTGAGGACGAAGATGAGAACAAAGTGCTCACCAGGAAAGCCCTTCAAACTAATGTTTGTCCCAAAGCCTTTGTTGGGATCCCTAGAAGAAAGCACCGATGAACGGAGCCATTGTCGATGGCGTGGCAAAAGCAAACTATTTCTTATTTTTTATAAGAGTGGCACAGTTGTAAGTTCACATAAGCTAAACATGTGGCAGAATAGTCGTGTACTAGGTAAACAGTTGGCGGTTTAAAGTCCAGTTTTTGTGCTATCTACCTCAAGAGTCACTTGCCAGGTCACTTACGGTTTCAGTAACAGGCATTTTGTCAGCAGAAAGGGAAACTTGGCTTAAAAAGTCATTGGACATGGCCCGAAATGGTCTTCGCTCTTGCGGACTACATGGGATTACATCAGACAAACTGTCGATAAATCCGATATCAACCAGGGCAATGAATCTGATTTTGGCAGTTCATTTATTTGACACGGCGCGGTCATTCAAACTGTGGTTACGTAACCGGAAATCAGAGGTGCTGGCGTTTAGCGAATTCATGCGGATTAAACCAAAGTCAGTTTTTTCGCCATTTTCTTGAACAAATCAGATAAACTCGAAACAGCTATTGCAACTCAACTTTCTGCTGCATGATACGTCAGACGAGTTCAGACTCATTTTTAAAACTTCTTTAGACGTTATGTTTTCCTGCTTTCTCTGCGCACTGGACCAAGTTTGGACTCATATGGTTCAACTGGGCGATCGGCTGGAAACGAAAGGCAAGCATCCCCGATGTCTGTCCATGTTGTTCTCATCAAGCAAATAGACGGTGGCCTGATCTTCCGGCATCTACCTTCATGGATGGACTAAACAGCCTTGGGATATCAAATAGGTCAGTAAACGTCATTTTCGACTACTAATGCTTTTTTGTACGTAGATGGAATCACGCGACCGACGCACATGTCTTTTTTCACATGTCTACGATACCACTGCCATTTTGTTTGTAAGCTGACAACCGAAATTAGTTTAGACTGCATGGTCTAAAATTTCACATCAGTGATAAGAAACTAGAACCGATATGCAAACGCATTTTAGATGGCTGCAAAAGGTGTTGGACTGAAGCTACGGAATTTGGTCGTGATCATTGCACAATCTTTGGGTTAAGGTTGATGGTCATGACAGTCAAATAATTTCGTCACATTAATAAATCAAAAATCACTTGCACAGAAAAATAGCTCCTAGTGCCCATATTCGAGACTGGAACTTTACAAAACAATTTTCTACCATCTTTCACTGAAAATGCCCAACGTAGTAGGCTAACGAGCGAGGTGCCGTATTGGCCAATCGAACGGAAACGTTAAAATTTGTGGATGTTTGCAAATTTTAGTCAAAATTGTCTTACTTATAACACATCTTACGACTTATTTTCTTGACCACAGTGTTAAAAATCCTCGAGAGCATGCATCCTTACAGGCACATCTGTCATTCATTAGAAGCAATGTCAAAAATGTGCATATAAGTGCTCAGTCCGCACTCTGGTTTCTTTGTATGCAGCGCTAAATGAGGAATAGGGAACAAGTGCATGATGGACAGAAAAAAGGAAATGTTTTAGCAATTAGTCCACTAGAAATAAAAATGCACTCTCTTTTATACTATGTGCTAAAAACATCCCACTATTTTCTAATGGATAACCAAGAACAAAACACGAGTTTATCCACAAATGGATCCATCAAATAATGCTAATGTCCTATTATCCCCTTTTACAGATGAACAAATCATTTAAACGCGACGTGCAGATGCAGTCTATTCCATTGTATGCAATGATGCTATCAAAAACTATATTTATTTTTGTCACTGCACCTTTTTTATTTCACCGTATTGAGCCACTAGAATATGGGAACAAAATCACACTGTTTAGATGGACAATAAATGGCAAGACATGAAAGTATTCATGGTAATTTTGAACGGCACAATATCACTGCTATGATAAAAACAAGTGCAGCAGTACCCCAAGGAAAATGGTAAATGTTTCACCGCGAAGGCTTTAATTACCATTCGATTGAAAACTTTTAGTATCACGGAAGTTTAGTTGTTTAAATCTACTCGAATTCTGACGTGACCATGGTGATAATAATCTAGACTAAACATCCTGTGCAGAACAGTAGTTAGACCAGACATGTTGGTCACACTTGTTCTTACCGTGACCAGGTTTTCCGATACCTTGAAAAACTTACCATGAATTCTGCACCGTACGGAGTTATCTGAAAACCCGAGCACATACATGGACATTGATGACAATGGAAATTCGTTTCTGGATACACCGAATCCGAGTGTACAAGTTTGAGCAGATTTGGACAGGGGAGAAACGGGCGTACAGAACTGACTAGTTTTACCGGTAGCAAAATCGGTCTTGTGCTTCCGGGAAAATTATGTCCACTTATCCGCACATTATTTACACTTAACATATGCTTGCATAAATATCATAATTCACGAGTAAATGCAAAGACCAACATGATTTGAAGTCTCACGAAATCATCGTTCTCATCAATGTTTAAACCACGGATGTCTCAATGTCAACCAAATTGACCTCGTTAGTGCAGAAGTGATATTCTGCATACCTGCTTGTTTTTGCAGAAAATTAAAAAGAAATTAATTTCTCCATTTGATAGGAAATGAAACTTCCACTCTGATCATCATAACGTGGGATTCGGAATTCAAATCTTGGAAGCTGCATTTCTTTGAAAATTATTATTTGAATGTGCGGCTCGTTCGAAAAATACCAATGCTATAATGGTACGAGTGGCAGCATTTGACACACTAGACATGATGTATGCGCTTTCAGTCTATCCCTGGATCTCAGATCTCCTACGGCCGTTCAATTGTTAATCTAAATGAAGCCAAGAGGTCAAACAGTTCCGCAAGGATTACTGTCTGTGGATACAGTCTGGTAGTATGCTGGCAAATTAAGCTAACAATCAACACATGGTCTACCAAAAGACTTGAGCAGATTTGTCACAGCACAAAGTCAACTACTTGGAAATTGCTTCATTGAAAACAGTGCATGAAGAACCAACCTCAGTAGGCAAGCTCAGAACTGAAAACTTGCAGCAACCATAAGGTTAGAAAATTCAGTTTTCTTCTCTTATGACAGCTAATTATTCCTAACCAGCTAGCGCAAAAAATATTCTATCTTTCTTGCTTGAAAACAATGACTGTTCAGAACTGCCTAGTGTTTGGTTAGGAACTTGCCGGGTCCAATTGCTAACAGTGGCACTGTTCTTTTTTAAGATATAATTAATACCAATGCCATTATGGAATTTGCAGAATTCTTGTGCACTAAACAAGAACGAACGAAGATGAAGAAATAATTTCAGCCGAATGCTTGAGTAGTTTGAAATTATGCTTGAAATTAACACTTCCCAAAAACGGCAGCTGAGTCAGTGCAACCATAACCAGTTTACTCCCGAACCTTGACAACCATTAACAGCCTTCTTTCATCGCTTTTGCCTTGTATCTGCACAGGACCAACTGCAAAAAACAAACTTGATTAACTCCCTATTCCACCAGGTATAACTTAACAGTACTTTAGATGTTTTCATGCCGGTTTCCAATCTTTTGTATTACATCCCTACAGTTTTTTGTAGATGGTTTCAATGAGTACTGTGACAGCGTCGTTGGTGTAGAAGCATGAAGTTCCCGTAGTCTTTTTTGCAAGGTTCAGACAAAACACCCTTTCTGAGACAACCTGTCATCGGATAGTTCAAGCGTCTGTGAAGAAAAAGCTCCATTGACTAGCCTACTAACTATCACAATTCTTCTAGTCAATGATTCTACAAAATAAAGGGCCTTTGTCATGCATGCGGTCTATTTGTCTGTGTTTTCCCTCACAAGTTTGGTCATTAAAATTTAGTCCATTGCTTTATTCTTCCATTTGGCAAGGTTGAGGTGTGTCAGAATGCTATCCCCCCATGATATTTATTACTCCCTAGAGCGATTTGTGTCCGGTATTTATCTCGTGTGACTTTTAAAGTTCGCATGTGTTGTTGTTTTACGTAAAGTCTTCTCCGGTTCTGTTGTTTTAAACAAATACAACAAAGTGATGTTAAAAAAGGTTTTCTTTTCCTGTGGATGCTCAGTCATTAGAAGTGCAACAATGCGCGGGGGTGCGGCAGTTCGTTTTTTCTCTAATTACTATTGTCAGCTGCTTTTGTTACATCTGGTCCTACTAAATGCTCGTGGATTACCACAATCAGTCATGGCGAATTTCTCACATTTACCTTTATAGTAAGAATTATTCATTTACGTTTCTGTCATCCAAAGTCAATCCGTCTCACTTGCAGAGGCGATTTCCACTAAGATTTTGTGCTCACGATAGTCGGCTGCACAAAGCTTATGACATCGCATAAAAATCAAAAGCAATACCATTTATGCTCAGCCGTGTTGATGAAATGTAGCTCATTAGAATGTGCAAAAAGCGAGACTTTGAACGACGCGCCAAGACCTGTTGCACCATTTGGCCTGACTTTGGAGTGATCAATAAACCAATGTGTGGATGCACTGCATTGACTGGATGTGAAAACTGTATCGATTACATTTATATACCAGAATCGTTTGTCCTTGTATCCTATGGGGTGAGAAGTGTACCACAAAAAAGGGCTGTCAGAGCGCTTGTGCAAATGGCTTCGGTCTCTCTAAACGCGTACTGTGTTAAACATAATGTTGAAATGGCATCAAAATTACTCGGAATCGGGCAACAATCTGCCTTGCAGACACAAGATCTTACAAGCTCTAGGAAAAAGACAGTTACTCAGCGTGCCTTACAGTAAGCAAGTTGTGACGTACCTATTAACGTGCCTGTTAAGGCACCTACCAATTTGAGTAGTTACATGAATGAGATTTTAAAAGACCAAGTTTTTCGAATATTTTGGACCTGTTTCTGAAAGTTGTATTGTAAATCTGCACTAATGTGAGAATTGGTTCACTTTTCATTTGTGAGTTGGCTGAGGATCCAAGACACGATATCATTCATGGATGAAGTCAGATGAGAGCATTGCGAATCACACTTTTATTCTTTCTATTATGAATTGATTGTTCATGCCCCGGCTCTCGCTGGTCAGCACTGATGGTCGGTGACTGTCACGTGTATAAGGTCACGGAGTTCGAACGTGAAAGTCGAGGGTTCGACTCCTTCCACCGAGAGTCAATTTTCCTATTTGACCGCCCACTGATGGTTGTTCCCGCCTCTGAAGACGATGCACAATGTCTCTTCATTACTAGAAAAGTAAAAGGATGAGCGGGAAATGTGACGGGAAAATCAAACGCGGGTTTTTGATTTATTGTTCAAATGACAGTCGCCTCATCGAGACCTTACTTCTACCTCCCCTATCACTTATTCCTCTTCCTCACGTTCTACTCTAAGATAAACTAGTAGGAAGCTCTCCAAGTGTTCCGGATATCAAATGAAATGATAGGGCAAAATTCACCACTCTGTAAAACTGCAGACGAGTTGCCATCCGGCGGAAGCTGACAGTCATTCTGCGTGATCGAACTGACGTAATCCACCCCAAATTATCGAATTAGCTCTTGTTATCATTATTCGGAAGCTGCTAGTGCCTTTCTTTTGAAAATTTGCTTCCTGTATTTGCTAGTTGATCGAGTTATCCAGTGCAGTCACTGGAGTTTGGTGTGCGTGTGTGCACTTATCTTCGAGTCTGTGCATGCCCGTGCACGCGATTGAAAAGAGATTTGCTGCCTGAAAAAAGAAAGGAGTGTGGTTTGTGACCCGTAGATCAAAAGTCTAAGGAATTCCGTTGAATTTAGATGTATAATTAGTTCGTTCAATTTACGACGTAAATTACGGCACCTAAAGCATGAATTTAAACGGTTTACCATGAATATGACCAGTTTTTTCTAGATACACTTCTTCCCCGCCTACTGTTACACGCGTAGATATTTGTTTGAAAAATTTGTGAGCTCCTGATACTATCAACTTGGGTCACAAAATACACCCTAAATCATAAAAATTTATTAATATACGCGTGTATTGCTGACCAATGAAAACTTTGCCATGAGTCTTGTAAGAGTGCATCAAACTCACTTCACTTTTGTTTCTGCCAAAAATGGCGAAACAGGACGAGCATATGCAATCCTCTGACGTTCCCTGATTATAATGAAATCAGGCACCGTTGGCCGGTTTTGCATCCAGGTCTCCGTATCACTTAGCTGCCAAATAGAATGTTATTCTTTTGTTCATCCTATAGAACAATTCAACGCATTTCTTGCATGACGCAAAATTGTGATTTCGGGCAGAAAACCCGGACTTAACAGCGTTGCTTGGGAAACGATAACTGAGAGTTGTTGATGAGTCATTGCGTAAAGTTAACATGTTGACAATCCTGATTATAAGTTTTGTGTCCGAACCCGTAAATCTCTTTAACTTAGACCTATCCTAAGTGTTTGCCTTTACAATTTTTCTAAGTGATCAGTGGCATCATCCGTGATCAGCTGGGGTTGTGTAGACTTTTCTACAGAAATGCCATAAACGAGAACTAAAATGAGTATCTGTTTTCAGCAGCTTTCCTCAACTGTGTCCAACTTTCTTTCCTAATTCACTTTGCTTTCGTCCTGTTGCTTCCGCTCCATTAATTCGGATAGGCGTGATCAAAAAGCAGTGCACACCAAATTGGTGGTATAAGTTGGATGAAATCTAATTAAGGAAATCCATTTCTCCTGGTGATAACTGAATATGATAAGGATGACACATGATGCTGCTTGCCTCGACACTACTATCACGTTCATTTTGTCGTTGAGTGAAGGTGAAGTTCCAGAAGAAACTCCGATCCTATGTTGGCTGGACAATGCACGTATTCAGTGCAATGTTCATCCGCGTTTGTCTCATACTTTTCAACTTCTAATCATGTATCTGACTTAAAAATGCAGAAACCTCGTTCATTTAGCCGCCTGCAAAATCCGGTTGCTCATGGTGACCGAAACATTGACCATACAGTGTTAGTGAACCACGAAATTGCGCGCAGCGAAGCAAAATTTTATAAAACCCATGTTATCATCTTTATTGGTGGGCAACTAAAATTACCAACTTGGAGTAGGTTTGTTGTACAATGTTGTTCCTTCCAGGGGTGGGGAAAGTGATTTCAAGGTGAACAAATAAATAAGGTATGTAAATAGCACAGTGGTTGAGCAGCTTATAGGGGGCAAACTGATGAGAAATCATTGACATATTTTTCATACAAAAAGGAACGGTTATTAATAATTAACACACTTAAAGCACACTAGACGGATTTGGGTAGACGGTATCCTCATTTTGCCAGATAATACGTAGCTAGGTTTGCAAAAGGACAGACATTCTCATTAAAGGACTGAGAACCTTAAGACGAGGGGAAATAAGTGAGACTATAAAAGGAAAAAGAATACCCAGAGTGTTTAAGTTTTAAAAGTCAAAAATCATCGAGATCAAATGAAATTCAGAGAAATGGGAACGTCACGACAGAGGTTGAATTTTCGGCATTGTCTTGGTTTAAGAAAAAACAACTGCTTCCTGTTGAATAAGGATATATTTCCCCTGCAAGTTTTCGATCATATAAGAAAAGTTCACAACAATGATCATGAAAAATGAGGTTGACTATGCTAATTTAATGAAGATGGGTAGATACCTAATGTGACGTACGTGATGCGCATTCATCCGAGACGTGAATAGGGAACAGTTCGATTGGCGCATGGTTCTATTCAACAAAAGCTGGTCAGCTGAAAATCGGTTACTTTTTACTGAAAATAAATCCACGCTTAAAAATAAGTGACAAACGGGTTTAGGGTTTAAAATTTGGAAAAAAGGAATGCAGTTGCATTTTTAGTCGATCTTGTCTTCGACAGCATTAGGGTTTTTGGTGAGTGCGGTCGACTAGACTAACGTTGAATAAAAAAACAGGCAAATAGGGATTCAAAACTGCTCATATTCACTGGAATTAATAAGTCAAGGTACGCTACCTCCGTCCTGTTCAAGGGCTTACGAAAATGATGTTAATTGGCCAGGAGAATTTTCTTTTTATTAACCCGATATGGTTACGGGATAAGCTTGAGTGAGTAATTCGATAAGTCATAAACATACGGCAACTCATTGCATATTTTATCTAGGAACAAAGATGATGCATCAACTGATTCCGCATCAGCACTTGACTTTTGCCCTTCTCCGAAGGGCTCCTCATTAAAGTGTGGCAAATAACGTGGCCCGACTGCTGGAATTTATTGGCAGATTTTCTGGAAGAGAAATACAATGGGGATCACTGATTATCTGCGATCATTAACCTCCAACGAATGCCATTTCATTTAAGGATCCGAAATGAATTTTCTTAAAATGATACAGTCTCTAACTAACGGATCAGTCTATCAGTTAGTTACTATTTCTTACAAATGACGGGTGGTGAAAAATAAAGACTGAGATTTGTCAAGATGATTGCAATTATTCGATGAATCGGGATTCACTACTGGCACCGTTATTCACTGATCAGTCAATGTGATCAAATGTACAACCATGTTTTGGACAAATAATGATGATCTTCAGTGAATTCATTAATCACTAGAGTGTAAGACAAGTGGTGACATTGTTAGACTTTAAAACGAGGCTTGAATTCTAAGATTCATGCGGTGAACTCTTTGGATTTTGGTCCCACTGTAACTACTACCAGCACTAATGACAATGTTAGCAATAGATAATACTTACTGTTGTTGATATTCGTCCCAATTAAAACACATATTTCTATCTAAGAGTCAGTTCTCTACCCAACTTACGAACAAATTCAGAAACGAAGATAGCTTTTAGCCGCAGTTCACTTCAATACGACTGAGGTTCCCATGTAGGCACTAGCCCTATCCCAATTAAGTCGTTGTAATTAGGCGGCACCATTGAGCAGGCATATACATGTAACCAAGTTGATTTCGTTCGGACGTGATAGAAATATTGCTTTGATGAGTTTAATAATGGAATATTCATTTCGACCAGGCAAAAAGAATGCAATTGATTTCTTTATAGTTACTGGCTGGCTTTCTCCTCGAGGATAAAATACATGTGCTTATTAACACCTGCTAAATTAAGGAGCGAGCATATTTAAAGGAAACGGAAAAAAGTGAACTTGGTGCACGGCGGTCTAAATGTCATGTTTTGTGAAACGCCAATTGAAATGTCCTTTAAATGGACAGAAAATATAAACGCGGTGCGCTTTCCTCTGCTTTCAGCTTATTTTCGCTGAATACTAGAAGGCATGTCAGTAGTGTTAAGAGAATGATCTTCGTTTGCTATATGATATTTATTAGGGAAAGCAGTGGTCCACTTGATGAGAATAGGTATGCTTATTGATCTGCTTCCGGTTGGTAACATCTCTCGACGAGGTGATTATTACCATATTTCTCCAAATCGACGGAAAAATTTACGAGAAATCTGATTGTTTCATTGTGCATGTGGTTGCCAAGGCAAGGCTGATCAGACGTAGGAAAGATTCGGATATGGTCCACAAACCTGTTTACATTTGTATGGTTTATAACCGGATGACGACAGGACATATTCTTGCATCCGTGATGCCGAAAAAGAACCAAAAATATGTCCAGTCGGTGGAAAATGTAGTCTGAAAAGTTTTCAGTGAAGTTCTCATAAATTCAAAAGATGGTTTCGTCGGCTGTCTCTGAGTCACGTACGGTGCAATTGAAATCATACAGAGATGAACACGTTGGCATCAAGGGGTAGACTAAAATCACAATGATTGCTGAGTACAACGGTCATATGATCGTGAAATTCGGAATTAAGTTAACCGGTATGCACCACAATTTCGCTGGTGTGCCACCTGCCGAACTTCGTTGCGTAAGTTGGGACAATGAAATGCAATATTCTTCAAAAACCCATTAGTGTTTTCAAAAGAAGACTAGAAGAATTCATCTACGAAGGAAGATTTTAAATATTTTTTGACACGCAGCACAGTTGAAGGTGAGGTGGGAGATGGAAATTGGTGAATCATTTTGAGACGATCAAGCGATTGCACCTATATCCGTGATTAGAACATTCGATGAATATAGAGTCGGATTATCCAATGAGTTACTCTCAGTGCTGAAAAGAATGACGTATTCACTGACAAGGATTTAAGTCTCAATGCTGACTTTCCCAACAAACTCACGTGTAGTTCGAAAGGTTCGAAAACCTGCAGGTGAAGACAGAAGAGATCCACAATTGTTTGGGTGGCGATTTTCGGATGCGGGTAGATATAGTTGGGAGCTGCGGAGGTTTGAATTTCCAACACAACAGTGCAATGTTACGAACAGCCTAGTTCCTCTGCATGTGCTTGTTTTATCATGTTATCTTGTGGTAGTTACTTGCCGGCCCCCAGGCCTGACACGTATCTGACCGCAAATATCTACGATCGGCCGAGGATGCATCTTTGTACCGAAGACAATGCGTTGCACAACATAGCAAGCGGAGTTACAAAGTCAGCATCGTACAAAATTTGAAATACTCTGTTCTGGAGTATGATTTGGATAGGGTTTTCGAACACAGAAGTATTCACTTCTGGACTTTGTGTCTTATCCTGCACTTAACAAAGAATGCATGTTCTGCTTTTTGACTAATTATCGTCATCTTTCTTATTTACTCAATAAGCGTGTGGTTAATGTCAGAATATGGTTATCCTTATCTCACCCTGTTTGTTCGTGTTGCTTATTAAGCCTCTGCCAAGCCGCCTCGGTTTATAAGCTATCAGGTTTACCTGTCTGGATTCAGGGACAAGGTGCATTTATTTGGGATCAGCACACTGCCAACACATCGGCCAGGAATCAAAGGCAACAGCTACTCCAGCACTACAGTGACCCGATCCAATGCTAACGGTTCACTGAAGCCAATTATGGGCGATTTCGATCAATCAGAATGCAGTGATGAATAGACTGGGGCAGCCATTTAAAGAACCACTGGCTGTTCAATGGATATCACGTTGATTTGGTCATCGGTTATTCAGTATAAATTTCATATTATACACTGATCAACGAAACATACGTTGACCGACCAAAAGTCCCTAAGCATTCTTGCGTTAGCTGGTTACTACGTGAATATACACTCCTGGTATGTTACAAATTGAAACAAAACAAACTGATTACAGCCGTGCTTCACTCGTCATATTAAATCGGTCAACTTGTCTCGAGATGCGATCATAATCTGTGTGAAGCAGTCGTTCCAGGTTAAACTTCTTTCAGCCGTGATGAACATCAAAGCTCCCTGACCTTGTCAGAAATGATTTGCATCAGTTAATTTTGATTTCGCTTTTCTCAAATTTTTACTTGGATATCTACTGACTTTCACTGTTCAGTAAGCCAAACTTCCAACAGTACAAATACAGAAATTGGTCCTTGGTAAGACTTGCCTGTCTAAGTCACATGTTCTTTAGATATCACTGAATAAATTTATATACATACCCATTTGCTGTCAGTATGAAAAACGGGAAAAAATTCAGGACGTATCCGAATCGTGACCGACATTCGTCTGAGCAGTCAAATCAGGTGAAAAGAAAAAGAAAGTTTATTTCGTTTTTGGTGCATCGCATTCACGATACCGCCAATCAGCATGGATTGGGAACTACTTTCCTTCCAGCACATACAAACAGAGTAGTTATTGAATTGAAGTAAAATTTCATTGTCGGATTCAAAAAGGTCTGCATAGCTGAAGGAACAAAATCCGCTTTTGCTTGTCTCTGCATCTGCCCATATTAGTACAGCAATTAGTGGTTGTCATGGTTGATATTTGGGTAATTGGATACATTCTCGTGATTGAGACAAAGTCTCTTTTATGTCAGATGTTCCAGGCTCCCCAGATGCGATCCTCAGGTGATTTTGTCCTCGTCATTTGCGCAGTTTAAGAAAAAGGCGAGCAAGCAAGAGATCGAAAAATGCGAATTGAAAATTTACTGCTGAAGGCATCCTTTTTCTTACTATTCCCAATTATGTTTGCACTTTCAAAAGCCTGCTAATTATTCATTTCCTAATAAAATATGGGATAAAGTGCAGAAAACTAATGGAAATTAAGGTAATTACGCTCAGTGGGGCCCAAGTATGATGCAACAGGACTCACATGGATGTGGACGGGATTCAGTTGATCATTTTGATTGCGATCTTAACAGTCTTGAGGCAGTCCAGGTCCGCGCAAAACAGGATGAACGCTCACCTAATTTGCTTTCAAGTGCCGCGTTCAACAGTAATATATGTGTTCAGTACGCGGAATGTCGACCGTTTGATTCAGGTTCGTGACGTCGAATTTGGGACAATTTGTGCATAAGTTCATAGTCCGAAAACAGTGAACAGAGTCATGTTGCATACGACGTATGATCACGCAGGTCCGTTAATGCGCACTAGTGACTACGGTGTAAACTGTTGTACCGGTTGACCTGATCACGGTCATTCAACCACGGAAATAAGTACGCAGATCTGGCGTGAATCGTAGTCGAGAAAAAGAAAGCTGTCTTCTCGAAAACAGCCTAACGAACAAGCCACAATCGATCTGACTCACCTAGCTGGTCTCTGTGTACATGTTTGCAGTAGAGGGATTTGTCACAAACAGATGCAGTTTAACCAAACAAGATGATTAGTTCACACGTCAACCAGAAAGGCGAACGGTTTGGTGATTGTTTTTCCTCTCAGTTAGGAAACTGTCCCATTCAGCGGACGTCAGTCTGAAATCATTTTGTTAAGGCAATAAACTAATGAGTTTGGTGACCAGGAACTTCGAACGGCTGAACCGGTTGGCAACAAGGATACATAACATAAGAAATTGAGAGTGTGGCTAAATGCCCCACATGTTCCAATGATACTTACAGGATTCTTAAATGACAGTTCACAATTTGATTTCCTTACTGGCCTATATGTATAGGTTATCACCGTAATTAGGATTGGCAATGATGACCGAATATGAGGCCACCACTGCGTTACTGACAAAATTCCCCCAAAGCAACTTGTGTTTTCGACATATCACCGTAAGTTTAAATCATTGTGTCGTAATCAGAATGATGCTTGTTTCACTCAAGGGCTCCATTGCGAGCAGAATAGCTCCCTGTGTTTTAAGAAAATAATAAAATCCACCCAATTGCCTTAAACCACATGGAATCCGTTGGAACGCTCAGTGAGTCGCAACTTTTCTGTCAACCGATTCGGCCGTTTGAATTTCCTGGTCACCAAACTCATTAGTTTATTGCCTTAACAAAATGATTTCAGACTGACGTCCGCTGAATGGGACAGTTTCCTAACTGAGAGGAAAAACAATCACCAAACCGTTCGCCTTTCTGGTTGACGCGTGAACTAATCATCTTGTTTGGTTAAACTGCATCTGTTTGTGACAAATCCCTCTACTGCAAACATGTACACAGAGACCAGCTAGGTGAGTCAGATCGATTGTGGCTTGTTCGTTAGGCTGTTTTCAAGAAGACAGCTTTCTTTTCCTCGACTACGATTCACGCCAGATCTGCGTACTTATTTCCGTAGCTGAATAGTCACTTCGGGAACCAGTACATCTAGCATGTTTCTGATAACTAGGTTTAACGTCAATTTATATCAGCAGAAATGTTCACAACGCTGCCGCACTCCCACTGTCATTTCTTTTTGTCAATCGTCGGAAATGCAGTTCCGTTTGCTAATTGGTTGATTTGATCGAAAGCCTCATTTTCCTCTCCTTGTTTCCAACTGCATAAAATTGATTTTGCCCTATTGAAAAGTACAGAAGTGACGGTTTCACTCATACCTCCTGAGATAGCCACCTTCTATTCGTTTTTCATCCAAAGTGATTGTCTTTATTTGTTCAAGACGTTCTGTGCTGTGAACTGAGAAAGTGAATTGTTCTTCACCTTTGAAAATGTTCAGCGTCTGCGGTTGCGTGAACAAACTTTGCTTCTGTACAATCGCCATTGTCATCAAAACTGTTCGCTGTATGCCTCTGTGCTTGTAATTGCATGTGTGTGTACACGCACGTGCAAACTTATGTGAGCTTGTTTTGGCATGCTAAAAACTAATCTAGGTGCTGATAGTCAATCCCACTCGGGCCTCGGCCCTTTGATGTGTTTTGACCAACAAATTAGTAGATGATATTTGTACCATGCTTTCATTTACCTACGTACATGCATGCGCATGGACACACAAAAGTTAGCCCTTAAAACTGTGAAAAATCAAGTGACAAGGGCTAAGGTATTGCACTTAGCTACCGTTCTGCCCCTGTGAATTAGTCGTGCATCATCTCTGACACTGATCATGTTAAAACACGTGTTGGATATGATGATCCTATTCCTGTTTTGTTGTCGTTGTCGTTGTCGTTGTTGTTATTACCCCGCTGAAGTTCAATTCTGTTGTTGTGCTGGTGCTGGTATCGCATTCATTCTATTCAATATATTCCTGTTTTTCCATTCCGGCTTGTCTCATTCCACTTTCTTAATGATCGATCATGATTCATTTGGACTTGTAAAACCACAAGCCCAATGGAACTTTTGTTCTAGCGTGGCGCTGAGAGTAAAGCAGATAAACAGGTTAACCATTTCAGTGGATCCGTAGTGCAGAAAATGACGCCTGGCATCTATCTATACCAGCACCAGCGTATGCATATGCGACGAGTGGTAGGTAGTGGAAAGTCTTTCACGACTCGAGTCAGCGGTGTGACAGATTGTTACTGAAGCAGTCCATCATTATTAGTGAGAAGAAGAAGAACAACGAAGCCTTTCTGTGCACTCGGGAAGTAGGTAGAAAACTCCGAATCCCAAATAACAACATAACTCTGCTCACTTGCCTAGCCAAGCATATATATATATATATATATAATGACTCCAGAAAAAGCGGCATCTGCTGTGGCATCTATGGTAGCACTCAAATCTATGGTAGATTTCAACTTTTGCATCGTTAAAACGGTCGAGGTATCCAGCCGTAAGTTATCATGAAAAAAGTAACTACCAGCTACTGAGGAAGTCAAATGAGACCGTTGGTACGTTAAGGGGCAAATTTTGTTAAACTGAGTTTGTATGGTAGATGCTGATTTAAAACTCATTATGTCAGTATGGAAGTGATTTCGAAATCTTCGGGTACAATGAAGAGGAACTGGCCTCAGTTGTCCAAATAGCGCTTAAAAATAACATTTCGCAGTAATCGGTGTGAATTGCAGAACTAAATAATGGTCCTCCTCCAGAAGACCTGGGATCGTAAATCGGACAAAAACATGGGCGATTTTATGTAACCAATATAATCCTAGTGTCAGTCAGAGCTTGTCATTCCCTGTCATTCCTTATTTCTCCTCATAGTTTGCACAAAATTTTCAGAAATTTTTTGATACAAAAACGGAAACCGTCAGTTTCCTAATTTGCACATTAAAAAAAACTGAATTAAGTAAATTTTTTATTGAGAAAATCGATAAGGTCACTCATCCGAGACGAGGTTTTGAGAAATTCGATACCAGTTAAATTCTCCCTTAAGCTGAACATCTTCGAGATTGCTTTAATTTATGACAAATAACGCTATGAGATAGCATAAACAGTTTTTCTGTGATGACACGTGGATAAAGTCAGTCTCCACTTTGAAATTATGGGCATAGTATATGAGCAACGTCTTATATTTTATCTTTCATTTACTACTTCCTTTATTGATGAAATTAACTGTACATCATTTTACACGGCGGGGACCGTGACTAACAGATGACTACCAAGTGGACTATTTGAGGAGGATTCGATTAGGTGCCCTTCACGTCCAAGCGCCACGACCTTATCCGGTTGATCGTCGCCGGCCAACTCAACTAAAAGCCGCAAACTTTCAATCGAAATGGAGCGGTTGTCCCTATGCATAAAATATATTCGTTCGTCGACACCCCTTACTTGAGGATTCGCTTTCATTTCTCGTTATCGCCATCAATAAAAACAGCTAGATATTATTTGACCACAGTGACAGGACGAAAAACAAGGCTAACGCGGTGGCATAAAATCATGCATAAGATAAAAATTCTCCCTTCCACAATGACAAACATTATCAGTAGCTCGGGATCCAGCGTCACAGCGATTAAAACAACTCAGATTGCGCTTTCCCGTAGAATTTGAGAGTAGTAACCAATACATAATCCAAGAGGCACTCGGTGACTAGTTTATCCAGTTTTATACCAGGCTTGGTCAAGCCTGGCTGAGAGACTATGCACCTCTCGATTTCAGCGGCTCTTCGTTAGCGCTGAGTCAGATGTAAGAGCTTCATAATCCTAACCCCGAGCGAGTACACAGGCTGCATAACATAAAACCATCTAACTCTCAGCCAGTAAGTTAAGATTCAACAAAATCAATGTCAAAGAAAAGTGCGAAATATACTAGCCGAGGTACATAGAAAAAAGTCGAGTGAAATTTCCTGGGATTCAAAAGGAGCCATTACCACTCTCGCTCAATCGAATGTTTGCAATGGAACGAATAAAATTTGCACAATGCTCCGGAATCTCATATGGTTGATAAATCGGCAAGTGAACAACATTTTGTCGTCAAGGTGATCAGTATCACAGACGAATTCAAGACAGTAGACAGGCATAGACAATGTTCACATTGGGATCACTAATGTTGGTGATGGGTTCATAAGGCCACGTCTGTGCTTAATAATCACGGTAGCTGAGAGAAGCTGAGTGAGTTCAGACAGAGCTACAGTAATTACCAGTAGCAGCCAGACACCGTGTTTAATAGAGGTGAGGAGAAATCGGAAGGGTACTAACGGTGACAGGTGGAAAAAATAAATGGAACAGATTTGAAAGATAAATGGAAGAATGGTTGCATACAGATGAATCAGATCTATCTGTCTTGACGTTCACCTATCGATTGCAAGTATCTAAGTCAAAGGACTTTTTGATTTCTTCACGCAGCAGCGATGCGTTTTCTGTTTTTCCATGTTTATTGCTCTTTGCTGTTTGACGAAAATGTGAATAATGAATAACAGTTCATTTTGTGAAATGAGTTATTGACTTGAGAAACTAGAAAATGTAACCTCTGTTTATTTAATATAACTAAATATCATTAGAGGTGATAATCTAATGAATGTCTGTTACCAAAACTGTAGCTTGTATGCTAATTATTGTCAAATTACTCCATCAGTTCATCAAAATACGTGGTCGAGAAAAGTTTAGGTATGAGAATTGGTAAGTCTAATGAAATGATAAGGCTAGGTTTTTCCGTCTCAGCGTGAAGAATTAACCGGACATAATTCGTGTTGTTGGATAAACAAATTGGAGAGAAGACATCAGATTTGATTCCGACAAACTTCGATTAGTCGAATTATACTAAACATTCTATTTGCGGCTCAGCACCAGAGGCTTTTCCCGAGCTGAAACACCGACAGAAAGAGATTGTTTTCACATGCTATTCGGAATGCTTGATACCGTTGCGGTCCTTACTGTCTCAGCTGCGCCCACCAAACCAGAACCCATCATTCTCATATTTGTGTTAAATAATGTTGCCTTCTGCATACTTTTAATAACCAAACTTAACCGCATCTTAATAATTGCTTATCTCAAGTTTACTCAGAACATTCATTCTTTTTTTTCGGGTGTTCTGTATTATCTGGATTTCAGAAAGAACATTGTAACAATACTACAACAGTCGTCGTCGGTAGTTTACTGTAGCTCGGGGACTCGTGGCAAATTCTGCTGCCCAATGTTTATCCGAATTCAAGTTTGTTTTGTTGTTTTCGTTCTGTCACGTTTTACTAATTCCCCACCCAACCCAAAAATAAATCAACTACCGAGAAGAGATAAAAAAGGGCTGTCAATAAATCTTCTTAGACCCGATCGGCGGCTTTCATGTTCTAGTTGAAAGGGGAGGTCTTCCTTATGGTACAGGCATTCATACATTTTTGTGACATCTTGCTCTGTCAAACATCGTCCTTCATTTATTCTCATGTTTGCATTCTCTTTCAATCTTTCATCCGTTCGTTCGCTCGGTTTTTGTTTCTTCCTTTTTCCTCTCTCCTCCCTTCACTTGGATACGTTGTATCCGTTCGAAACTATAGCTCAGAGGCTTTAATTTATTGTTCACCTCTGTTTTCAACATTCTTTGATTAGTACGATTTGCTTCAGTCCGGCTATTTGACTGAACAGAATTTTCGAACTCTCGAAATATCATAAATGAAAATGTGACTGAGGTGAAGTAAAAATAAATCTTGCCATCAGCTCACGCAGCCGCAGATTTTGCACGATATCCTATTTTTAGTTGGATATTTTACACGATTATTCGGGCATTTGTTAAAGGTCCCCGCAAACGAGAGTGCGTGGTTGTGTGCGGTTGGGGACGTAGACTGGTTGAATGCGCCCGGCCGTGCACGTGGACACGTGTGCTCCAAAAAGTGTCAGCAAGACAGAAAGGAAGTGCAAAACACTTTTCAGCTGTTGTAGTTCTACCATGGACTTCCAAAAGCAAACAGAACGGGGTTCGAGGCACCGCGTGAGAGAATTATGTTTTGCGGAAACGATAACTCGAAAGAGGTGAAAGGGAGGAAGAAATCGAATTGAGAACAATAGGACCGAAACACGCATACGCGGTGATATATCAATGCATACACGTATCCATTCATATATGTATACGTTTTACGGCTGCGAATGTGCAATTTTACGGTTTGTTTTCGTGATATATTCCCGAAAATGTCCAGTTCATTTTCAGATCGACGCCCCCAATCCGCTAACTGTCACAGAGGCCCATTTTTCGCTATCGGTGTGGGTGTTGTTTCATTCATGTTTCCTCTTGTTCATTCTAAACCGACGATGACGGTTTTCCTTAAATTGTCATTTGGTGACATCAAAGGCATAAAGAAAACGAATAAATAAAAGCAAAGAAAGAAAACAAACAAAAACCCTAAATCGGGAAATGGTCAAACGAATAGATAAACTATCTGAGTTGAACGCTGTACAACCAAACGAAAGTGAATGGGTGACAAATGCTGGTTAAAATACACCAAATATAAGTATTTACAAGCGTGGCAAAAGTCTTTGCCGGGTTTTGTGCAACATGCTCTATATTATTGTTCTTAGTTTATTTTTCTGTATGAAAGAGAACACCAATATTTTCATGGAAATCCATTCTCGCACTCCGTTTTTCCTAAGGCAAGAATATTGCGAGATTGGCCTAAAATAAGGCGGCTGAAAGATGATCTGGTTAATTTTAGCGAAATATCTCCTGTTGATCAAGAGATAAGAACAATACGAGATGAAATTGGTAGTTTAAATGTGACATCGCCTTTGACCAGTTCCGATATTTTTAGTCTGACTTCATTGATCAACTTTGCACTTATGCCTGCATTTGCTGACACAGACAACACTAAGAATAAGAGAATCTACTTTTTTGACGATTCACTGCATCTTCATCAGTAAAAAGGGGAAAATAATAATGAAATATTCAGCATGTTTCTGCTTTCATAACCGGAAATGAAATCTTTGTTTTTCTAGGCTTCGTATATGTTGTCGATATATCGAGGGCTACCTCACATCCTTAACCCAAATGAAACCTGGACGGTGTGGAACATATTACGCGTCATTTTTGCATTGATGGTGCAGACCTGATCATTCGCTGTACTCATTCATGGGTCAGTAAATTTTAAACAAGCTATCGGAGACCAGAGTACTGTTATTCTATATTTAATATTTGGATCATTTTCCTCCTTGATCATTGCACTATCCGAGCTGATTTGGCAGATTCAAGGGTCAGGATAATGAAATGATAGGGTAACTCACTGGTTAACCCGAGACAAACGGCGCTGTTATAGTGGCAGATTGTTGGACACGGGCACCAAGTGCTCGTAGCTACCAGCGGCAATTCACATGTGAGGAAAGACGGCTTGGAGGGATGAAAGTATTTCATTGTAGGCTGACAGCCATGTCAAACAATGTGTATAGACATGCGTCGGTCACCGGATTGGCGTACGCCGTGGCTCATGGATGTAAAACAAAGGGAAATATAATCACGAGTAAACAAATTCTTTCTCCTGGTTCGTCTCTCCGCAATCGACTGGGCTTCTGGATTCAATGAATTTTTCTTAGTCTGGAAGGGAAAGCGGAAATGAGAAGTGCATAAATAGCTTCTATTGTGCCTATCGTGCATTATATTTAGAGTACAGCCCTGTTGGCAAAAGGGGGCAAATGCAAAGCTAATGTAGCTCGGCATGCATACTTCCATGTTAGTGCACGCATCCTTTCCTCTGCGATGATGTCATAATGAAGTAAACTGCCTGAGACTGGTGTAAAACGAAAATCCCAAATTTCCCACCTCACAATAAATAAACAAGGATATAGATTTCCCTTGTTTGTGGCATTTACACACAAATACTTCACCAACAGTGAAATCCACGGGTCAATCAGAGTTGCATAATCACGTATGAACCCAAAGAGACCTAGCAGAATCTGGAAGATTTAAGATTTGCTGGAGTGCCAAACAAGATTTTATCAATTTTGACTTGGTCAGGTTGGATGTGGTCCTAAAGACCAATCGGGGACTTATGAATCGAGGCTTTTCGGAAAATAGAGGTGTAAAACGAAATGGTAAGAGGAGTCCAGCGCATCAAAGAAATGCAAGTGAACACATTTACTTGATTAGTTATTCTACTCTTGAAACGATGTGCAGCACGGAGTTTCATCGTTCAGTACAACACTGATAACCATGTGGAAAATGTGCCGTTACGTCATGCGGGTTGTTGGAAACGATTACTTGTGGAGAGCCGTTAAGAATCGAGAAAACCACATCATTTTAGTAGTAGGAGACTGAATATTTTTCATGAAATAATTCACCGTGTGATATCATTGCTCAACTCACCATTAAAAAACCATGGAAGCACTGTACAGGTGTTTCATGTTTTTTAGGAATCATCAACAGTGCATATCCACTGCGACCGAATCGGAAAGCAAACCCGGGACGAACGATTCTGAGTCGAACGCCTTAACCATTACGCTACCGGGCAAGCTCTGAACGGTTTGTTGAACCTCACCACATGATACTGCACCTATCCGTCACTGATTTGCGTTCGACTCAAAATCGTTCATCCCGGATTTGCGTCCAATGTCGAGCGCGGTGGATATGCACTGCTGATGTTTCCTGAAAGCATGAAGCACCTGTACGGTGCTTCCATGGTTTCTTAATGGTGAGTTGGGCGATGATAACACACGGTGAATTATTTCATGGCAAAAGGTTATCATTATTGAAAGTGTGTAGGTCGAGTGATGGAGTACTGTCTTCTGGTCATTTCACTAGTACTAAACGTAGTCTTACCACATAGAATTCGAGGGCTCCGTTCACATTAGGCTCTTTGATTTCACTTCAGGGTATGCGGGGAATCCGGGTATGCCGAGGATGGGTGGTATAAAATGAACCGTTCACACCAATTCGGACCTCCTAGCTGCTGTTACAGCAACTGGTAATGGTTTAACCCAGATTCGAAATGCAACCTTTGGAATCGAAGTAGGTAAGACAAACTGCCGTTGATTCAGAACCACGATGGATAAACAAATATACACTATCATCGTGATTACCGATGGTGATCCAGGTGCTGGTCACATATGATCAATTATATCATAGGTTTGCCTGTTCCCATAACTGACTGAACTAAATGGGAGTATGTAAATATCGATTGAATGCGGAACAACTAGAAACTTATTATATCAAAGCTAACCTGAAATCATTAATTGATGATAACATTATAATGAATTCGCCGATCCTCCATTCGATCGACTATTTTAGGATTCTTAGGTGGGTAAGTGTGCTATTTACCCTGAGGGAAATTTTTCTGTAATTAGTTGAGGTGACCAAAGTTCGGGATCCAATTTTCGCCTCGGTGGAAAATTAACGTTTTTTTGCACCCCGGTGTTTGTGTGTATTTGGCTGCGTGAAATTCTTGGGTTGATGAAGTTATATTCCCAAAGCATCTCCCAAGGGGGCATTATTCTCAGTGGCACACCCTTTCCGTCTACCGATTGTCTTGCTGCGCTCTCACAGTTAGAAAATCGCGCAAACTAGCCCAAAGGTATAGACACACACAGTCACAACGACACAATCACAAACTAAGAAACAAACTACGTAAGAGTCATCCAAGCAACATGAACTGAACACTGTATAATTCGAAGCGATACATTTGCTTTTGGAGTGTGCTCGATCTATCTCGCGACTAGCTAATTTGAGGAAAGTGACCTTGGTCAATTTGCATCAGATTAACCGTGTTAGGGACAGCTTCATGCTGTACACACACGCACCGCACACTCACACAAATACACGCATACACACAGGCACATTCTATGTTGCGGTTCTCATCTATTTCCATCCATCTAATCTAGCGTTCCAAAGATCAAATCATTTATTAGCTGCAGGAGTTGATAGAAGGGACGAGACTTTCAGCATTATTCAAAATAAGAAACCAGTTTAAATTAGAATTTTCAAATTAATGTGGGGAAAAGACAGAATGTGGATTCGCAAATTAAGGCCACTACAATAATGTCTGGATTCGACAGTCTCATTTACTAATAAGCACACGTGCGTTTTGATCCGAAATGCTAATAGCCCAGTAGTACCGCGGTTGCCAGGGCGGCAAGGGTTGGAGTAACATCGTATGCATCTTGAATTAGGGATTTGAAACAAAAGTTAACGGCACAATATGAAACCAAATTACTTAATTTCAAACACGGTTAATTATTCTCAACAAAATCCATTCAGGGAATCAGCAGGCAAAAAGCCATGTTTGGAATCGAGCCCAGGTACCAGATATTTCCAGTGTAAGACTAATTGTCAATAAATGGTAGAAAGTTCAAGCTTCTTTTGAATGACCTCTGACGGATATAGCTTAGATTCATTGTGGAACTTGCATTCACTTTACGACCCGGTTTCGCTGGTAGTTACTTTTGTTGTCATCCATGAATATCATTATCATTGCAATCATCTTCATCATCATTCACCATTCACCTTAGCTCAGTTATCAATGGTCGAGTTGTCATTGCAGCGTTTTCGTTTGTTCACCATTATACGCCATTAGTTGCAGAAATAAAATACATCTAGAATACCAAAACTTGAGCAAAAGTGCATGCGCAGACCCAGAGGAAAAGTCGCATCACGCGCTGAGTGTTTTCCTGCACCGACTGGAGTAACGGGGACAATATATATATATATATGTATATATATATATAGAATATAAATAATATATACACATATATATACATAAGCAACCTGTATGATTCATGTGTTCTGATATATGGTAGAACTGATGACATTATGCATGCTCTATCCAAATGATCCACAACGATCGGTGTCAGGTGTCTTCGTTCACTCGCTTCAATCACCAACATAAAATTCATCGACTGATCTACCAAGTGAAACACTCTCAATTTTGCCCATTCTTCTGTACTTGCCTCACTACGCTTGTGCTCGAAAGACCTTGCAAAACTACATTCTTTGTTTACTATTGACGACAGAACAGACATATTTTTGGACAAAGTAGGGCTGAGAAAATTTAGCGGTCAGAAACTAAAATCGCGTCAACCCTAGGCTTACTGGATGCGTGAATTGTTATCTAAGATGAAGAAGCAGGCATATTGCCACATCCTCGGAACTTCAATTGACTGTTGAGGAAACACTGGATGAAAAATACCTTTGAAGTATACTGCAATGAAACATTTCTTTATAATATGGATGTTGGTTGATATGAAAATCTTTGGTGCCTCTCTAAATAAACTGTTCATTGGAAGACTGACGAGCAGAAAGGGCCTAACCAAATCGTGCCAATTTATTCTACGCAAATCTATAAAACAAACATTCGACTGTACCCAACGGTTGCATAGGCTGTTCAGCTGGGTTACATTTCTGTCCAGTGTTAGAATGAGTCATAGACGCTGAACGATAAACAGTTCTAAGTGGTGAATCATGAAAATATTCAATCACAATTTCTCAAATTTTGCAAGCATAATATCGCTCAACCGAACTGTCAGACGAACATGTCCGTACCCCAGAAATGATAATAATCCTGCACTCCGTTACAGTGAAATTATAAACAGAATGTCAGTTTTATCTGGTATGAAACAAATCAACCTAAACCAATCCACGATCTTGTCCGATCTGAGGGCGAACAAAAGCGAGAAATATCACTTTGTGTATCTACTGATCTGTGCTGATCAAGAAGCAACTTATTCCCAGTGACAAAATGGATTTGGGTGGTACCATTTGGTTATTCTTATTATTTTCTTTAACTGGATCATCATTCGTCTCACCGTCGTCATTACCCGCAGCAGATAGCTTTCCTTTTTCCATCTGTCAGATATATGGTTCAGTATTCAGTGTTTACGCTGCCAAAGGTCTTCGTGATGGATTGACGCAGTGGAAAAATAACGTGCATGCTTAAAAGTTTCCGTCCAAACTGACTGATTGCATAATCGCACATGCACTGAATTAGTGAATGCATAATGTGAAAATGTGGATGCACTTTGTACGGGATACAAATGAGGGAAGCAAGCGACCAAAAAAGTGGAAATAGAATGACGGATAGAGATAACGGAGGTATACGGCTTTTATTTAAAGGAAAGTGAATTTGAAGTCGTTTAATGTCCTGATAGATGCGGACAGAAAATCAATCCATGAAATTCCGAAGGGAAATTTAGTTTCCTTTACCGTGCATGATTGTGTGAGAATAGTTTAGGTTTCCTGAAGTAAATGAAGACCTGCGGTGGTCCCATACCATTACTGCTGGGACAGACCACCTGATTAGGTTCTAAGGGCGTTTCACATATGAATTCAAATCCCTCGGGCGGCAACAGCGCTGCATTTCGTTAGACCGTTTCGTGGAAAACTGCCGAGTCCAAAATGTAAGGAATGCTAACCATATGGCCAAAGGTTTTTAAGCGTTCTGTCACAATTCATGCTATTGCACCTGAACAAAGGTGACTCCACCTCATTTCAGATGCCAGGTTCTCGATTATACCGGTGTCAGAGTTTGCTTAGTCTTTTCGTCTGATGCATTGTGTTTAGTGTAAATCGATATAAAGAAGTGGCACCCAATAGTGTATATCGCATACGGATGGATGAACGAAATTCCCCCGGAAGAACACGACCGGTTTCACGGTTACTGCCGCTCTTCAGGTATGCGTACCCGATATTCCTCTGTCCTAACATCCCTATACTAATGCGGTCCTCTCTTAGTTTCTCACTAGAATCTGATTTGAATGGTTAGGAGCGTGAATGGATGATAAGTGGATTTAAGAATCACATGGTGATTCGTGCGAGGATTTTCGTCGGTCAGGCAAGGCTAAGATTGAGAAAGGGGACACAAGGCCCGAAAGTATTGGTTTTTCTTCTCACTAGTATGTTTCGCATATGGATGGATGAAGAAAATTTGCGCGGAAGCACACGACCGGTTTGGCGGTTATTGGCGCTGTTCACGTATGCGTACCCGGTATTGTTCTGTCCAACCATCCCTATACTAGTGCGCTGCGCTCGTTTCTTAGTTTCTCACTAGAATCTCATTTGAATGGTTAGGAGCGTGACTGGATGTGAAGTGGATTTAAGAATCACATGGTCATTCGTGCGAGGATTTTCGTCGGTCAGGCAAGGCTAACCTAGAGTCCCTTTTCTGAAGGTTAGCCTTGCCTGACCAACGAAAATCCTCCGACAAATCAGCATGTGATTCTTAAATGGACATGCCATTCACTCACGCTCCTAACGATTCAAATGAGATTCTAGTGAGAAATCGCTCTCAATTGGATCAATCACAGACAGCTTTTGAGAATGGAACACACTTTATTATTTCCTCCAAAGAAAAAGCTTCAGATCACAAGGTCGCAGTTGTTGTTAAGGATGGGAGTATCGGAGGATTGGTGATTGAATTTATCATTCAGAATATCGACATTTGCATTGCGGATCATTGACCGAATCCGTCTTCGGCACTTAAACCTTGACTCCACATGAAATAACTTTACTGTCGGTAGTGTCCAAGTACTGAATAGCGAAAGGCGAATTCAATTTCTTCTATCTTCTACATGCTCAATTGAAGTAGTATTTCACAGCAACTCGGTGAAGAAGCTTCTAAGCAACTTTTTTCAGTCGTCCTAGGAATTTGACCCTGGGATGAAATCATCCTGCATTTTTACAGGGTACATCTGCTGTTGGGCAGCATAGGTCGCAATTTGCAGTTGGTGCTTTGTGAATAATTCTGCCGTAGACAAGGGGCAGAAAAATGGGAAACTAAGAACATACTATGAAGAAGGATAGTCGAAGGAGGTAAAAATTTGCAAGCAACAAGTATCTTGCAGTAGTCTTAATTTTTTCGTCCTGACAAATGAGTGGTTTGCAAAACGAAATTTACGATGAGAGAGCGACCATTGAAAGGATCGCAAATGGAAAAGTCCGAATAACTGGTGATCATATTTTCTGAAATTCCATCGTCTCTTGCAAGCATATCACAGGTCAGCCGAATAGAAAGTGAGTAAAGGGAAAGTGAGAACAGGGACAGAGTCACCAATACTAACGTGAAACTAGTCAGACAAAGGTGATACAAGACCAAGTATGAAAGCCTTGTAAAAATATAAATATCATGTGCAAAATAAATAGCAGTCGTATGGAAATAACGGATCATCTTGGCAAGATAAGCGAGAAATTCTGGATCACAGTCATTCGTCGACGTAGCCAATGAGGAGAGTAAAGATGAATTTGGACTTGCCAAATCTTCCGGTACCGATGTAGATCGCAACACCAACCTCCGTCTTCTTGTTTGAACTATAAGTTAACGAAAGCAAGAAAGTTGGTTCTTAATGCCTTTAATCAGTCCGGAATCTTGAATGCAAATCATTCACATGTTTACGGTAATTCTGAAATGGAAAACATTGGGTAACATTGCTCTTTCCCAAATTACGTTTTAGTTTTATTGCTAACCAAAGGTAGAAGGTCATCTTGTTTGCTGTTGTGCAATTAAGGGCTGCCTGACAGGAAACATTTGCTTTTTTTGGAACAAGTCGATTTCGACAGATGCAAGTCCCAAGAGACTGAAAAGAATAATACGGAATCAAACTGAATGAAACTTTTCTTCCAACAACGAATTCTTTGCGACATGGTCAATAAGTATGAGCAATTTTAAGCGAAAACGTCAAAGACTGACTTTTTGGAACGCAGCCATTCAAGGGGTTCGCTGCTGCTGCCACTGCCTCCGAGTGGCACGTATTCCAAAAGGTACCGGATACGTTTGCATGTGGGTTTGAAAGTTACAGCGCGTAACGAAATATTGGATATGAAAATTGTGCGTTGTCACCCTGGTGAATTTGAGCTGAAGGACTGGGTAAAGTATTAAGGAATCAAGAAGGGAAAGCCAATAACTGGTCGCTGTATGCGTTGCCTTACGTGCATTGGGTAAAAGAGCTGTTTGTCGGGAAACCGTTTGCTGACAGATTTAGAGGGAATATCTGGTTATTCCACGTTCTTTTACAACGCCACCCAGTAGTCCGGGTTTCGGGCTCGTTTCGAAATGAACAAAATCGAAATCGCAAACTGTCAAAATAAATGCAACTTATGTTCCCAAGTGAAAGATTGGCGCTAACTACTTTTTTTCCAAGAATTTTGCCACCCCGTTTTGGATTTTACTTGGCATCATTTAATCCCGTATGATCTTCTGATCGACTTCTTCACCCACCCCGAATGGTGAATTTTTGATACATATTTGTGTTCAACTTTTGGCATATCTCATATAAACAACTATTTATTTTCCTTATGTAGGTGGACCACCATTTATGCATTGGTTATATTCGGGACATTTTTTTGTAATAACTGAATATTTCTACGGGAAATTTTGAAGCAACAACTGTGCAGCTGACCTCCTAAGTTATCTATCTCGACCGAAAACTTCACTTGGGTTATGAATGCAAACGACATTTATGCATACATTAATTTACCCGTGGTAAAGTTAAACTTGGTGCCAATACCAGCTGCCTCAATTACCTCTCCTTGTTCAGTTAAGCCTTGCCTGACAGTGGCATACGGGTCCAATAACCACGATGTCGTGAAAATTCCACCAGGATAAAGCTGATTTAACCTCACTGTCGTAGTCCATGAGAGGGGAAATGAGACTGGCTATCGTTATTTTAACATATTTGTTGGCTCAGTATCCCTTATTTATGATGGAGCCACGAAATAAGAAATTCGGAATGTAGATCTGTATTGGGAGGGGTTTAAGGTATTTAATTAAATGAGGGGGGTTAGTAAACTGGGCACAAATTGCACATAAACAGTTTTAAGTTCCGTAGTCTGTATTATTCTCCGAAATTGTGTACCGATGGCTAGTGCGCAAGCCAAGTCAGTAATCGAGCTTTGCACAGCTTTTCCACCACATCTGCTAGTAGATTGAACAATCTGCAAAATGCACGCCCAATTTAAGTTCAGTTAAGGGGCCAGTTCCTTGATGTAAATTATCTCCTCGGTTCAATGATTAGGCTTATATAAAATGATAAGCAAGGTTTTCAATGCTACTCCTGAAAGTGGTTATTTAGCCACATATGCGAGGATGGAGCAGGTTACTGGGCTAAATTCAAAGGCTTCACATAGTGCGTAGTTTGTTTCGACATGCGTCTAACGTTTGCAAAGAGGGACAGAAAGTCAGTGCGATACAGCAAAGAACCACAACTGCTTTCGCTTTTATACTTACATTCAGTAAGGGTAAACAGTATCAGTTTACAAGGTCATTAATCCGTCTCACATAGCTAAAACTCACTCAGGAAATAGATATGGTCGATGATGCTCACAAGTTGCAAACCATGTTGAGCCTCATCATTGAGTCTTACCAGGTAGAGTCTCTCTAAGCCTATTTAGTTTGTTTGTTGATAACACAGCATGTTTGAATTAATGATGATCACCCTAATTATAATAATAACAACCCGGTTAGTTTTTCATTACTCAAACAGCAAGTCATTAGACATCCTGAAACAAGTCTCGGAAAACTACACAATGTAGAATGTGGTGATGTGCTGTGGTAGCACATGTCGAGGACTGGACATCAGCTCCCAACATCCACAACACTGACCGCTCGACTGTGGTCAACAGGTGCCAGTGTGTGGCGTTCAGTGCTCCGGTGCTCTCTAGATTTCGTTCATATCTATGGTTTTACTTTCACTTCTTAATATGATGCACTCGGACATTCCTTGTTCCCGACTGGGGATACTGCCTAAAAGTTAACAGAACTAGCACATCGAAATGTGAACTTGTTTGCTGGAGCGAAAAAATGCCAAAACGGAACGAAACAGGATATAGGAACATTCTGTTTATGTGAAGTGCTCGTAACTGAGGATGAACCCAAGGAGTAGACATGAAATCTGCGGTTCTAACGAAAATGTGATTAGTTCCTTGGCTTACTCAATTTTCGATGGTACATAGTACACATTTGAGTTCATTTGCTCTAATGCGAATCTGTCGCTTTCTTTAAATTAAGTTGTGTATTGAATTTATCCGTGATACGACGAAGTTATCAGATGATGCCGTATTCGTTTTGTTATCCCTGGCACACAATAGTAAGTCACATAACATAGCACACGAATCAATCTGTCGGAGGAATAAGTAACTTCCACTCATATTTCTTCGACAATATAGATGGGATTTCGAAATGATATAACAAGCCAAGTCAAGTGACTTCGCAATTACATACATTCAGAGGAAATAATTTCCGGTGTAGTCTATATCAAAATGTTTCCAGTTCCTGTATCCATGCACAAAGCTGATTTTAATGTTATTGCACTATTCATTGATCAATTATTGAGCAGTCCAACAACACAAAACAAAAACTGATTTGATGGTCGATGTGGACCGTTAGAAATGGATGCGCATTCCATAAGATGCACCTTCGACATTAAGTCATTACAAAAAGTAAAACGTTGGTGACCAGTGCAATCAATCAATGCACGAATTGAAATGTGATTTGATCATTAAATAACTGCGAGCCCAGCGTAAGATTTTGTAAACTGCGTAAATTAATCCAACAAGCACTACATGACACCAATAGATATAGTCTAATATTACCCAAGGATATATGAAAGTTCGATTCAGTTCTTGGGACCTTTAGAGAAACGAGGCGCAAAACAAGTAGGCGAAGTAGCAGTGCCTTCACGATACTGTAAAAAATCCGCTAGAACCGTGAGATCTTACGAAGTGATGCATTCGAGCTATTTCGTTACTCATGCAACGGACGTTGTACAGCTGGCAACAAAAAAATCATCGTTTACATCCGACTGGAAACATTCTTAGAGAACGAGAATGAAACACTACTGCTATTGACTGAGCTATCTTCCCATAGTCTAGCGGTTAACTGAATGTCACGGGTTTGAATCGTACCATTGTCGGTAAAACTTCTCACTTGAAACATCTCTGGTGACACCGATACCTTTCCTGAAAATGATGCAAGTCGTTTTATCGTCAATAAAGGAAGCAAAAGAGAAAATAGTAGAAAAAACATAAATGAAGAAAAACATTTAGGGATGAGAGATAAAGATGTAGGCATTTCAGAGAAGGCAAAGTTTCTGTCAGAACTGTAACCAATAGCAATGCAATCGGCATAATTGACTGAGATTATCTGTGGCGGTGTATAAATCGCGAACATAAAATACAGTAAAAGGTAAAAGAATACACTAGGTCAGGAATTATGAAAAAATTAATAGAAACGCAATCAGACAATTAGTCAAACCAATTATTTCCTGTAAAGTGGTTAAGGCTCAGGTTGAACTAATAAGGGCGTCACAAATAAAGAATTATCTATCTCCCGGACCGATTGAATGCATTTTCATAATCGGGTGAGCATGAATAATACTATCCTTTGGTACTGGTAGTAGAAAATCTAATGGAGTTAATTGAGTAACCAAATAAATCTGAAGTCTAATGCCTAATGCGTTGTGTAAACTGAGTGGACGCAGACATCAATGGTTATTCTAATACAAGAATGGATAAACCTGTCTTGAAAAGTTCTGTCACAATGACCAAAACGTTCAACTGCTCTCAGTATTCTCGATTACGCTGTTATCAGATTTCACTCACTTAACAGAAAGCTAACTGGGTTAACTATTTTCAACTTAGTGGATTTGCGCGCGACAGGTGTAAGCTTGCCGGCTTCCTTTAGGTTGCGGAAATAATGCAGGATAGTCCTCTGGCTGTCGACGGTCCTCGGTGTTTTTCTCACAATATCGTATGGAAGTCCAGCAAGTTTTTCTCTCGAATACGCTAGACTCTTCTTAAAAACAGTAAGAATTAATCACGGCTGAGTTTTTCCAGTAATCGGAGTCTCTAATTCTCCTACCAAGCAACCTGCATTGAAATGAGCAGTCTCTTCTGCTGGGCAACTAAACAATATGTATTTTGTCAATTAACTGTGCTGCTGTCTAAGAAGGCAAGCGAAGCTGCCTGGCCGTTGATTCCTCTAATCTTGGCGGTAAGTCACTCACATTACTGACAGTATTACTCTTTGTTTTCTACATTTTCAGCAAATAATCCACCATATTGTGTAGACACAGAACTCGCCATTAAGGAACTAGGTATCCTAGTTAGCAATAACCATCAGTGCATATCCATTGCGCCCGAAATTGGGATACAAACCTGGGAGGAACGATTTTGAGTCAAACGCTTTAACCGCTACACCTCCGGGCATCAACTCTGATGTTGGTTGAAATTCGCCAGGTGGTATTACCCTTATCAGTCACTGATTTGCAAGGCCACGGACCGCTGGCACACAGCAATCTACCCCAAGCATTAAGAGGCTGTTTTCGCACCTTGATTCCGAAAGGAATCTTTTGTGGTGCACATTAGCCAACCACATTCGCATGCCACTGAAACAGTCCTCATTATGAATAAACCATATGATATCGTACTCTAAACCACAATGGTATTTCTTAATTAGACACGACAAGTTTACTGGAGAATGATGAGTTTAGATACGTGAAGATATTGCTGAACGATTGAATTGGCAAGACAGCTCAAATTTAAACTGTTCTAGTCCACAGATCGGAAAAATCAAGAGAAGTAGTCGTTTAACTTGATGAAAATTTTGGATAGACCACCGTACTTGACAACATTGGCTTTGGGATCGTCAGCAACACTGATGACCGGTAACTCATTGCAGTAAGTGAAACAAGAGATTATCAAAGTGCCTGATCTATCTGAAAGTTTATTGAACATTCAATGATAAGTTTGTTCAGTTCGTCACAGATCAGCCTGTACAGACTGGCGTGCATTGTGATTTCCCGCTGTTTGGACTTGCGTTCACCTGTTGATTTACGGCCAGTTTTTATTTCTTGCGATTAATCTTAGCTTTCTTCCAGTTCACCCGTTTGTCCGTGTCATGTTCCTGCTCTATCACGAATGTTTTCAGTTGGCAGTTAGAACTCCTGAATGTGCTATATATATATACATATATATATATATATATCATATATGCACATTGTCAACTGAATGTACAAATTTGAATCTAAAACATCTAGATGTTTTAGTTTATGGTGAATGAGCGGTCAAGTGATGAACAAATGGGCAAGCAGACAGTTGATTCGGGAAATTCCAAACATACCAGTAACATTCACAGGACTCTGAATCCAGGAGACAGGGAATTGTCTGCAGCACTATAGCGGCTCCTGTATGTGTGGGGGAGAAGGAATGTTGGGGAGGTGAGATTGCGTAACTGCTTAGTGGAACTCGGTGACATGTGGTCTCAACGGAATGCACGATAAGATGATTGGCTCATGTTTGTCACTCCGTCCACATCGCGACCCACATTGACTTCGTGTGACATGCGTTTGTGTGCGCGCTTGCGTGGTGTTGGCCATGGGCCATGGAAGTGGTAAAAAAACTCGGTTTTGAGCGTTTCAATGTTTAATGTAATTACCCAAAACGATTGCATCCTGGGCGCTTTTAGATTGATTAAAGGGCACCTGATTAGTCAAAATAGCTGATTGGGATTTACGGGGAGATGTGCATGCATAGTGGCAAAGACCGAACCAGGCCAGGTGTCGCTAATCCATTTGGTGTTCTCCCATCAGGACAGACAATTGTCGAGCTGATTGACCGACATGGAAAGTAGAAGAGATATCTGAATGAATCGACTATCACGGAGGCGATCAATAGAGGAAATCTATCTTTGTTCCTTAGGGTTATCAACAGTGGCTTCGATGCAGTGAAGGTGAAGCCTTCAGATGAGTTGAAGCACCTCATAAAGAACTCCGATTCGTCCTCACCATGAGAGATTAATGAAAAATTGTCCGATTTCCGATGGCTATGGATTCATGTTTACCTCCCCGATCAATCATATTTCTCGGAATGACCTCTTCCTGTAACCAAGTTTCATGATTTCTGCTAACACACTTAGCATCTAAATGCATTCGGTTGAAAGTCAAATGAAAAAAGAGTTGTGATTATTTCATAATTCACTAGGGCAAGATGGGAAATCATATCAGCTCGATAATGATTAGTAGAGTATACCATCAGCGTGTGTGAATACTTGTGTAGTCCATGCTGTGGATAAATTACTAAGATAGGTAAAGAAGAGATGCAGACAAAAAACAAACTTCGAGAAACTTAGGTTCATTAATAAAGGGATCCGATAGGGATAGCCCCATTTAGTTGGTCCAGATCTATATGAAAGTGTTCTGTAAATCACGACAGTACAGAAAGATGCAAACTATGACTAACCGAGTCAAAGACAACGGAGTAATGCAAACAGTTACAAGGAAATGATTTTGCAAAATTGTTTTAACTTTTAGAAATAAACCGATGAAGTTGTGCTACAAAGTCAAGATTACACCAGGTTAATTTGTGTGCAAACTAAAATGGGACTGTAAGAAAAAATGAGGAGAGACGCAAACAAATGAGGGCAGCCTATTCGGTTAATGTGAACTCAGAAAAAGCTATGACGACAGTATTCTGACGAAATGTCTAAGGTCGAGATCTCGGAGTTGAGCACAACTGCTGTAAGTTTCAAGGAGGCTGAAAAAGCACCAGGAACGATAATTTTCATGAGAACAGAAACAGACTTGCTCATAATGTGAACATAGTAGATGGTAGATCACCGGGACCGAAGGGGTAGAAAGCATTAAAAACGTGGAAAAGTTTAACAGTCTTCTCTTTGGAAATTGGTGCAGTCACGAAGAAAGTCGGCGTTCGTTCGGAAAGTAAGGCGCGTGAATGAGCGGAACATCCAAAGGGTCAACATATGCACTAAAATTTCACAACTGTATCTGTGATCCGCATATACACCTGATTCCACGCCGCAGTGGTTTACTGTCAGTGTTTCCCAAATCCGATTGGCAAATTGACTTATCTCCAGTGTGAAGGCAAAGCAGTGAGGCTTCACGGAAGTCTGGTCACAAATTATTTCCGTATCCTCAGAAGTTCGAGCAGAAATACTGGCATCCTGCGTTTTTCAAAAATAGACTAATGTGAAAGTTTGGGTGGTCAGAACGACTATATGTCCGAGATCCCACGACAAAGAGAGAAAATGTTTAAAAGCTAGGAACAGTATATTTCCAGTAAGATTTCACTTAAAATCTATCCTATTTCTGTTTGGAAGCCAAACCAATTTTTAAATGTACTTACCAGCAACCATTACGACAACAAGATCTTGGTGATTTTCCTTTCTCATCAAACCGCAAAGATCAACGTTAGTTCACACATACCTCATGTATTTCTTGACATTCAGGCTTCATCGTCTCCCCCCAAGTTGATTTATTGTCCACAGGAAATACCCAAACAAGAACTGCATTTCGAAAAAAACCACAAGTTGGAAGCATGCTGTCTTCCTTACCTTTCTATAACATGGTGAGATACGTATGTCTGTAGCTGTACAGGCAGAACTGAAATTCGATTGATTTATTACCTGAGTTTAAGCTCAACGTCATCCTTTTTTCAAATGGAACGTTGTATTATCAAAAATGAAAACTTTGCACCATGTTTATTTACCACACAATCACAAGTCGTTGAGGTCCACTGAATTTTCGTGCTTTATTTGTCCGCCTTTTTTGTTCGCCTGTGTGACGGAAGTATTTCGATAAGCTCATTAACATCATTGCCTCGTAGATTCCAAACACGTTACAATGTGAAATTTATATTGGGTGTATTTGTTTATGAAGACCTTGTTAAGCAGTCTTTAAACGTTAGAAGTACTTTTTCCTTTCTGGTATTGATATTCTCTAAATTGCACATCCATACTTCTGCGCCTGCCTCAGTTTGTTTCATAGAACTTATTGAAGATTGGTTCCCTCAGCCAGAACTTTTGATATCAACGTTTATGTTCACAGCCACCTTTATCTTCGAGAACTTCATCAAGCACTAGTTTAACTTCAGCCTATGGGTCCCATATTCTTTATTGTCTGCACGAATGACAACAAAAGTGTGCTTTTGTATTACAAAGCACTATCAGGCAGTCGTGATTGGTGGTATGCAGCATCCTGAAAGTAAATTAGATTCCCAAATAAAATACCTTTGATATGGGATTCGGCAAGCTCTTTTCTACAAATCACTTTAGGTGCCTTACAATTCAATGTTCATTTGACAGGATAAACACCGAAATCTTCCATTTGAAACCGGTAAACGTGAGATGTTGCAGAAACCTCGTTGCTTGCTAAATGATAAGCCACCATGAAGCATTTGCTTCAGGCAATTATTTTATTGGCTCCACCTGGCGCCACATTCTGATAATGCGTCTGCAGATAAACTGAGTAGTGGATCGATAGCCTTCGCTTAAACGTATCAGGTCTAGGCAACTGTGTCATTTTCAACTGTTTACATGGGGACATATTTTACCATTGGTAAATGTTTTATGGTTTAAGTTACAGCGCATTTTGATTATCTGCTACGCGATCCAAAAGCCGAGGGGGAATTCGGCGGCGGCACAGTTCTTTTCAAAGTGGTTTGTCAGTTGTTTCGTTGGATATGTTACGATTTCCAAATAGTGAAGTTGTGATCTTCTGGATCATTGGAGGATTGCCCCAAGCAACGAATGTTCTCACTTTCCCACAAGTCAGTTTTCAAAGTCAGACTGCTTGTCTCTTACCTAGCGTACGTTTTAATCAGCAACCAGATGAGTGAATAAAGTATTTCCGAAAGAAGCTACTAGTAATCCTTCATATAGTACCTCAGAATAAGCATGGCTGTCCTTCTGATTCTGCTCAGTGTGAAATTGATCCACTTGAGGAGCAGTGGAACTAGGGAACTGCAGGTTCAACCGCCGTGATATCGATCACTTGATTACTATCGGTTCTGAAAAAACACTCAAACCTATTCCTAATGTCGCGCAGGTTTCATAGAACAACTCCGTATTAAGTGATTTTTCCACATGGGCACAGCGAATATGGTGCTTGTGAAAATTCGTTCCTCAAAATATTCTACCGCGACCGCCAATGTTGTCATATGTAACCGACAAAAGTCGCATTTATGCATTCCATATGCTTCAAGTTCAAGCACCTGTTTCTCCCACTTTCGTGGTAATTTTGGTTTGCCGTTTTGTACTCGTATGTTATACGATCCAGAAGAAACTCTGTCCAAATGAAGGAGTTTTCCACCTTATTTGTGGAAAGCTGTGATCTTACTTATTGCACAAATTGTTGATACTTGGCGGATATCATCTCGCTGGACAGTTGCAAAACTGCCGCGATTTATGGCTTTGCTATTGGAAACATACTCGTTTACAGCATGGGCCTGACCATGTTTTGTGTCGTTTGCAGTCTTCTGTGGTTCAAAACATTGATAACCGTTGGGTAAAATGGGAGACTTGCTCCCGGTGTTCATCAGTAAAGAATCTTAACGATCTTGTCAGTAACAATGGTGACAGCGTTTGTACTAATTCAAGGTTTGCTTTAGTTATTCTTTGTCTCAATATCATTGCGCAACACACCCTTTGGCTATTATTTCTCTGGGGTGCAACTCGTCTTCAAGAAGCACTACGCCCTGTCTCAGTGATCATTTATCGCGATCACCGTATGAAAGATAACAAAATATGGTAGATTAATAGCTGATGGGAGGAAGCGCATCACAGTGATGGGACAATTAAGTATTTACGGTTGATTTAAATTTGTAAGTGAATAGCAGAAGAGCGATATAATACTGAGATAGGGATCTCAGTTTAACGAGCAGCTTCATGGTAAAATTAAAGCAACCTTTATTCGAGAAAAGGTATGTTCATTACATTTGGAATCCAGACAATGCAGCTTTTTCTCCAACAATAAATTATTTGTTTTCAGCCGAGAGCGCATAATTTAAAGTCAACCGATTATCACTACGTGAAGCTGAGGTAAATTTTTCTGACCGTGTTTCATCCCCCTTTAAATGGTTGCAAGACATTGGTTTAATAAAGAACAAGCTGATTAATGCTAAAATTTTATGTGTGCACACACACACGCATATGCGCACACGAACACTCCCATAAGTCATGGTTAGAAAACATCTGACAGCTGATGCGTCCAAAGTTGATATTAAGCAAGAGCGTAAGACGCACAGAAAATCGACACGTTCAAGGCAAGATATCATTTGTATGAAGGTCACGGTTTTGCATTTCCCACAAAAGCAGCTGAATATTACTGCGTTAACGGACGAGTTGTGATGCCGTCCCCAGTATGTCCAGCCACGTGGTCATACCGAGGGTGTACCTGGGAAAATGTTAACCGATAATGCTTCAAGTTTCCATTCTGCTTGATCCCCTGTTGCCGATAGACAATTGGAATGTTTATGAACCTTTGTCGCTTGGAATTTGCAGGATTGCATAATGACTGCAAAAATCCCAAATTATGTGAAGACATGTCGAAAGCTGCGTTCGCCAGGCTTATGGTGATCTCGTTCACGCAGGTCTGAAAAGAAATTTATCCTACCGGGGTCCATCTGCGATCACCTCAACTGCTCTGGTTACTTGGGCGGTAGCCAAGCGGATAAGGTTGTGACGTTTGGAAATGAAGATGGCGGGTTCGAATCCTCCCACCGCCGGTCAACCTCCTCATTTGGCAGCCGTTTATTGGCCAAGGCTCCCTTCCTGGAAAATGATGTGCGCTGTTATTTGATTAATAAAGGAAGTAGAAGATGAAAGATAAAAGCTTGTGCGAGCAGACGCACCGGAATTCTGTTCTTTCTGATAAAATTCCAAAATAATGTGTGAGATGGTCTGTTGTTCAGTACTGTCTAATAATTATTATTCCTCTTTTATTCCTTAAAACTTAGCAAAAAATATATCACACACTGATCGCTAATCACCGATCGTCACAACTCAAACCTTGACATTCGGAACGAACTAAGTGATGTGAACTTTCACAGGACTGTTGAAGCAATATATCTGTAAAGTTCGATGACTTGAGACTAGGTATTATTCACTGCGCTGTGCATTTATCAAGCCTCAGGTATGACTCCAAACCAGGTGCCTGCCAGCGGCTCGGAAACACCAGGCTCGGATTACTTCACTGTTCGTCTTGAAATATGACAGATTTTCCCTCTACCTACTTAATTAAGTGAGAACTACCATTAATTATAAGTAACTCTTGCAACAATCCACAAGTGAAAAGGTAATAATTTTGACTATCACCCGACTACGTCTTTGATCTACCAGCTGAAACGTGAATGAAGGTGTTCCAGGGTACCGCTCAACGAATCCGTGCAGGTTGTTTTGGGCGTCTAGATTCGCCCGGATCAAAGAAAATTTAATCATTGGATTGCCTGATCATTATTTCTTATCTAGAGTTTGCTTTTTGATTACACCACATCCGGGCTTGGGTAGAAATACTTAATAAAAAAACAGTTTAGTTAAATACAAACAATTCCAAACATCAATAATTCCAGGACTAAATGACGTATGCAATGCATCGAAAAATCGATGCGCCATGCATTGGTTTTAATTGTGAATGATATAGTGATAATAACGAAGCGTTGTTGGTAAATGTAATGTGCTAATGTTTCGATTACCATGGGTAGTATTTCTCAAGGCAAGTTTTATAATCAAATGACTGAGGGAACGTTCACATGGCATGTGTTATTAACATTATATCATTCACAATCAGTAACTCCAATTCTTAAAGATATCACTTACTCTCTGCATCTTGCTCGATGGAGATATCTTTATAGCTTCTTGAAAAAAGAAGATAATGTTGGAAAGTTATGTTACTATCACCTAATCAAGAACTTGCATGAAGTGAACTTTGAACAAGTGCAACTCGGAAGTATAATGTAGAAACCGCAAGCAGCGGCAATTTCTACATCCAGAAGCATGAGTGGCTGGACAAACAGCTTGGTGTGACCCACGAGTAGGTTTCATTGATCTCGTTACCCTTGTCCAAAGACGGAAAAACACAGAAGTCAGGCATACGGTTTTCCCTTTAGGTCAGTGGAAAAGTCGGTCATTCTAGACCACACAGGCTTGATTATTGGAACTAGAATTGTAAGCAACTTTAAAGAGAGGAAATTAGATTTCTAATTAGAATATCCCCGTTTCTGCGTATAAAGAATGCGTGTGAGCAAATTTAAGTAATTAGTCCCAGTCGAAATCGGATTTGTACGTTTGTCACAAACGTGTTACTTTGGGAGTTGACTTAAATCTAGTGGTCTAAAAGCGAATCGTTGAGATGGAATAATTGATTATTTGTCAACACTCCTCTCCCTGCAATCATTGGTATTTGAAAGCTTACTATCGTGAATTGTCCGTATTACAAATAGGAAACTTTGAAAAGATGACGTCTTTATAGTTCTCTGATGTCATTTGCTTACCACAGGATATTTGCTATTTTACATCAGAGCACATCAAACCGTTCAAGGAAATTTCGCAGGTAAGAGTGTGAATGTACACAACGTCAAAAAAACCAGAAAGAGGTTGGTTCTCGCAGATGCTAATCCTTTTTCTTGATGCAGTTAACTCGCTTATTGTCGCCTGATTTAAGTGAGCTGTTTGGAGTATCACATGTAGATATATCAGATCATCTGAATGGATCGTTCTTGTCCCCACTGACGGCAGACTGTACCAGCATCGATTTCGGCTCGGCGTTCGCACAACGTGCATTTCATAGGTAGAATCGCTGGTATTCAGTCTAAGTCACCAACAAAATAATATTGTCGCTTTTCAAAATCGACAATTTAAGAGAAAAGCCATCTGACAATGGGGGAAATAGGAGAACTATGAATATCCATGCTGTTCTCTGCCGAACTATCCAAGGTTGACGGAAAACATTTGAGATGCATTCATTGGACCAAGACTACGGTGATTACTTACATTGCTCAGGCACTGAATGGTGAATATAACTGTGATATTCATCACAATCATTAATTTAGTTCGCTCATCTTCCAAGAATTTGATGTACGTCTCCATCAAAGGAGAACGATCACGAAAATAATAGGGGACACCCACCTTCCAGGGTGGCCTAGCAAACTAGATTTGACCGCAAAATAAGAACGTGTAGAGGTACTTAAAAAATATGCTGGTCAGGAAACTGCCAAGTCTTTAGGGTTTCTAGAATGTCTCAGCCTGAAATAATGGTTAGATGCCTGTAAAATTCCTCTATCGTCTGAAAAGCGGTCTGCATCGGATAGCCGTCAATGTTATCCCGAAAAAATGCTAGGTATGGGATTATTTACCTACATTTATTTTGATGTGGCACGATAGATCAGAAGCTGCATATAAAAAGAAATCCACTCATGTCATATGCATCCGGAATTTGACGCCACGTGCCGGAAACAAGCTGATAGACGCTTCAACAAGCAGGATTCAATTCACGTTCTGTAGTGAGTAAGAAAACAAGAGAACTTTCGACATGATGTGATGTGGACCACAATACCTGTGAACCAATGTTCCTTTTCGTGTTCGTTAATCTTATAATAGCGACGTGTATTGCTCCGAATTTGAATAAAAGAAAGTTTCTATTTTCTGGTAGTGAAATCATCATCTGTTTCATTTAACTTTATTGCACTTCTCGTATTCTCAGTCATTCTACAGCGCTGTTTCTTTGATATAATGCATCATAAGTTAATGTCAAGATTCCTCAAGCAGTCATTTTTTATTGTGTGAGCAACACGTAATCTACGTATTCGCGTCATCGCTGCTGAACATCCAACGATAAGCTGGGCGGTGTATTGCAAGATGTTGGTAAAGGCCAATACGCATTCCATAACCAACGGCCATAAGGTGCTTTAGTAATCATTTAGTACTTTGGTTTATGGGATAAGCTACTTAGTCTTATTAACATTCGACATGAGAAGGATCAAGCTGCAAACAGAGTTACTTTCTATGCGAGGCTACTGGTGGAGGTAGTGCAGAACCCGGCTCACAGGGCGTTAAAATCATCTCATTTACTATTCAACGATGATGGAGTTTTAACTAAACTTCGTCCAATAACTACCGATCTCGTTTAGTTGGCTTCTAATTTTCGAAGCTTTACGGTCGGCTGAACATAGCATGCTTTAGAAAAATCAATTCAAGTTGTCATAAGAAAAGCAACATTAAGATAATTGACAATTTGAATGATGAGATTGCATAGTTGCTGCATCCTCCTTGTCAAGACAGATAACATGGGTGTAATATTGATCGGACAGATCTAATGAGGTTTGTTTTGCCGACACAATTGAAAAGCTGCTCAGAATGAAACAAACATTTGTTTCAGAAAGGATACAATAAATATTTTACCGAGAAAAGCATGAATTGTGATGGAGTAAAAACCAACTGTCAAACGATGAAGAAACAGCCGTGCATTTCTATCTGTTCCTTCCAGATGAGACAGTGCAGTGTATCAGTGTTCATCAGTTTGCCTACATCTGTGGCGCTGATTATATTGGTCTCAAACGATAAGCGAAAGAGCTCGATGCCCTATCAACTGAGGTTATCTTGTTGTTTTGTTCCGAACTCGATGATTGAACTCTCTTATCCCATCGCCATTTTACCCTAGGTATTTCTGTAAAAATTTGATCCAATGTACATCTCAATTAAAGCCGGAAACAACTTTTGTCATCAGTATAGAATACAGCCAATGGCCCTATGGAACCAAGAGGATATTCACCAAAACATGTTTGTCTCAGTGCACCGAGAACACAGTGAAAATGTAAATAAACCATTTAGACAGTCGGTTAGCCTACTCTTTTGGTTAGTATAATTACTCCATAATTGTAACTGAAATACATATTAAACGTGTTGTATTTGGCCGGTTCTAATGTACTGAAAACAAGACTGTTTCAACCCTATTATTCATAAATGACCTGTGATTCTCCAGTTCCTTTACACTACTCCGGATAACTTTTGGTTCGTTCTTTAACACACGACCTCAAGTGTGTCTGTGCGTGCGTGCTAGAAGTATGAATGGAGATCGCTGACCCGTTGCCAAGACTTGCATAGATTTGGTTTACATGATGGGAGCTATGTTATGTCTCGTCCGAACTCAGAAAGTGGTGTACCTGTCTGGGGTCATGTAAATGTTGGCACACTGTTCTGGAACCGAGAACAACAGCGTAACCCTAGTGAAAGTGTATCGATCAAACGGGAGCATTAGTCAACAAATTGAACCAGCCAACAACAATTGATTGTTGCTTTGATCCGGTTCTGATTACCGAATTTCCTGTTTAAAGCATGCATTTGGCGGCTTTCATCGATATGGTAAGAAGTCAGATGGGAAATCGTTTTAAATTTAGGTAGACCAAATAAAGCGTAGGCATGAAATATAAAATGACTGATATAAAATGACTACACTCTCATTCGACTTATTGTGGATTTACATGAATTATTAATCCTCCTCGCATGTTTCCGCGGAAATATCGTTCTTCTCTCATACGTACAGTGTGCTCGTAAAAGGGGCTTGAATTCGATAGCATCAAAATGCCACCGAAGTCCAGTGGACGCACATATGAGGAATTCCATCAGCTGCCATTTTCCCAGTTTAAGCTCCGATTCATGCTATTCTTCTCCAACCTCGATTAACCCGCTTCATTGCCCCTAACGGAAAGCTCTACATAGGATCTGGTTCCACTAGGCGAACGCTACCCCAGTCCCGGAACGCGCTGCACTAACGAATTTACTGCATGTATCGGTCGTTTTTAAAACTGTTGTTCGACCCGTTTTCTTTCGGGTACTGTTTGCAAATTCGGCTACCGTAATCGTTAACTCTAACAGCTTTAGTCTGTTGCTTCAATTCTACTCAATCCCATCCTCTTGACAAAGCGAGAAAGATGGAATGACGTCTGACCGGTCGACAAAACCGCTTATTTGCTTTAAACCGGTTTCAGCAGTCTCCTCAGCTTGAAGCTCGTTGGCTGAATGCCACGGATAACGAGGTCGTTGCTTATTTGGTCTTCGTTCCACACAGCCCCCCGCTCGTCTCTGAACCCTTCAGGAAGATCAGGCAACATTTCCCTTTTTCCATTTTTAGGTCGAACTGTTGGTTTCCGGCTTGCAGTCGACAGTCCCTGCCACATGAGTTACTCAACTTTGTCCAAACGGGCTTGTTGGCCCTTCCAGCCTCCAGGGCACAACCAAGCCCTACTATCGCATGACTCAAATGGAACCGAAACAAAACTGCCTTACAATCTTGGCTCCAGCTCGCAGTCTCATTTTACAGATGCACGCTTACGTCTCTCCACTCTTGTTTATGAAATTACCTTGTTCATTTCAGGTTTTCCTAAAGTCCACGTTGTCCCTAGTATAGAGTCACCACTTCGAAACTGGCGCCAATGTGGATCTAATCGGTTAGAATTCCAGTTTCTACTTATAACGGTAGCCGTTTTGGCTGCATGATTTTCGCTTTTCTCTCATGAGCCTGACAAACCAATTTTATGTTGCATTGTTCAGTACATCTGCATATTTATATTGGACGGATTTAGTGGCCAGGCAAACAAGCCATTCGGGAAATACCATTCCTTTAAAGTAGAGTGCTCCTAGGCCGTTGCGTGACACCCCGTGCCGCTGTGCGCACGACAAGCAGCACAGATACGTGAATTCCTAACTCGCTGTTTAGCTACGGAACTTCGCCGCATTGCAAATTCAATATCAAAAACCATTCTATGGGATACGTGAAACACGTGGGCTGATTTCGCACGATATGAAACAAAACAGCTGGTTAAAACAAACGAAGAAACAATTAGACAAACGCGATTACGTAATTGATCCAGGATAATAAATAAATTAAAACATCATGTTACTGTGTTATTCATCACGTTGGTTGACCACAACTAACTCAGGGAGACAGAAACATGCACAACGAGATTAGGCAACACGTCTCCGACAGTAGATGAAATTATGTTTTCCATATTTTTATTTGATACGCACGCCACGTTAGGCGAAGCCTCACGCCCATGCTCCTCCTCCACCCATTTGTGCTTCGTTTACTTATCACGCGAACCGCGACAGTCTACGCCTGGGTGCCCATTTCAATGAACATATTTTCGCGCAACGAACAATTTTCGACTTGGAAAATTGATCCCACCCTATCTGGTTTGTATGGTCACATTATTAACTTCGACATTATAGAAGAGTTTGATGATCGTCGTCATGGATAGGTTGATGAAAAACGCGCTAACACTTCATCATTACATGATTAACTCTAACTGAACACGATAGGTCTTCAACCAGCCATAGACAGAGGGTAAAAACACCGTAAATAACGCATGACTTAGCACTGGTTTAAGATCAAATGGCTGCTATAAAAGGAGGTGTCTAAACTAATAGGTCAGTATATGCAAACAACAGGATGAAAATGGATTATCACAGTTTAATATGACGATAATAGTGAAATAAGCGTCTACCAAAATTGGTGTCACTGTCTCTACCAGTGTTCGTATTAATAACCATAACTTTATGATGACAGCAATAAGTTTATCACGCGGACCATAGTCTTACTACTGGTAAGCCAGTCTTAGCTATTCTAATGCCAGACACAACAACCGTTAAAGTATATTACCAGCGTTATTTCTTGGTATCTCAACTGGCCTCTGTTGCACAGCATTTAATTAATACAGCTTATTTTGGTATAGAACAAGGTGACATAAAGACGATAGCCAGTAGTGGGCCACAGACCACTGGGGCTGAGCTTGAAAAACAATAGGACCGTTTTGATTGTACCTTTGTTGGTGACTGTAGCCCATGCCAACTTTGGCTACCTAGATCTTCTGTTACCATAGACGATGCGATATGTTTCATCACCTGTAGGGGCTGATGATGCTGGTGCATTGTCATTGTGCTGTCAGCTTACTGAAATTTTTAACATTCTCGGTCAAGCAGTGGCAACTTATTCTGTGCTCCACCGATATCGGAGCGAACCCAAAATCAGGTTTGATTTCGATGGTTGGAAAAGATTTTTATACCGAAGGGACCGTTATTCAAAACCCACCAATATGAATGATTATAGAATCGGCTCAATACGATTGATAGTATAAAACGTACGCTGTTACCAACATCTTAGAGTAATTCACCATCGTAGTATTGGCCAAGTCTTCCGTGTTGCCGGTTGGTTAGTTCGTCTAATAAAACTGTAAGCGAAGCTACTAGCTTTTATTGTAATCCAGATAAATGCAGTACAGCCTAAAAATTGTGGGCTGTGCGCATACGTCTGCTTCAACCCAAAGGAATTAAAAGGAAAACAGAAGCACTCGAATTCAGGCTGCGCTTTGGAAATCGAGATACGCAATGGATTAAGTGAACTCTGTTTGATTCACATGAATCTGATTTCTTTTCGAATTCATTTCAAAACCAAGACTTTTCAGATTTCTTGGTCTTTATCGTCATCACTGCAGTCGTAGCGTTGATTCGATTCCGATAATGAAAAAGATATTACGCCACGTATTCTTAGAGAGTCAAATGGTCCAGTGGTTCGGTATGTAAAACAGCAGTATCATAGTTGAACTTCGGTTGGTTTGAGTTGGCATGACTAGAGAAAATGGAAATCCACTTACGCCTCCGAAGGTCACCTTCAAGAACCGGGATCTAACCAGCCACCCTCCGATTACCGGACACATAAACTACCATAGAGCAACTCTGTACGCGGATCTCAAACTCAAATCACGCAAGTGAACTTTCAGAGTTTTGTGAACCACTATTTTAGTGATACACAGCCGCGAATCGGACACCTATGTCGACCTTTGGATACGTAGCGCACAAGTGGATACTGCAATTGAACCATCGTGGGTTTTCTCGCTTCCAGTCGAAACAAATGAGGATCGGCTAAAACGCCCCTTAGGTATTGCTCAACCTTGCCACTAGTTCTCCACAAAAATGAGCGACGAGCGCGATTTCGTGATAGAAACCAGGTTAGTTGCTGTGTACCACTGGATTGGTATCTCAGCTTTGGCTGTGTTCAATTACGTAATATGCGTTAGCGAGTCGTGTGCATGGAAACTCACCGGTAGGGTACTATAACTAATGCCGCAGAAATTAAAGTTTCTATGAGCTATTAGTTTGTATAAGCAAATGAAAAAGTACATCTCCTGCAGTAGGTAATCTTTAAGGTATGTTTACGTCCTTCACATCGGATTTATTGGCAAAGTCCTGCTTTAGAAAGTTTTCGATGAAGTCATTTCAGTGGCTTAGACCGGGATAGGTGCTGTGACTACCTGAAAGAACAGTTGTGATATAACGGACATTCAGTTGAGTAATTCGTATTTTTCCGCCACAGAGCAGTGACAATTCATTGGGAGATCAGCGAGACAGAAATAGCGAGTCTCATGCCCCATCCGATTTGCTTATTTAGAGTTGTAACACATAAATCACCTTTCCATTAGCAACGCTTACAATGTGCTGTTCTTTTATGTATGCCTTGCGGAGCAAGTAGAATAGATGCCGAAAAGCCAAGTAATTTTGTCACATGGGAACTAGAAAAATTCGAACTGGAAAGCTCCCGTCCCGAACCCAAGACGTCTATCGTTTGATTGTTACTGTTAGTGAAAGTGAAAGTGGAGTGGGTAATATTCGAATTGCCCATAACGCCAGCGTTTCCAACGGCAAAAGTTGCAACGGAGATGTCAGTGACAGTAGCAATAAATGGTAATAAATAATGACAATGATCAAATTGTACATATCTAGTACTTAGAATTATACAGATGCCCACAATCTTATTCGCAACAAACACAGATTTGTCTCTATTAATAAAGCCAGGCAAGGTGTACGATTCCAAACCAGTGTTTTTTGCATTAATTTGCACTTCCTCAACATGGACGGTCCAGAATGAGGGCTTGGAAATAAAAGAGAATGAAACTATCCATGATGACGGAATGGATAAGCGATTGTTTCACGACCATGCAAAATAGCCCATGCAATTGCTGAGCCATCGAATCGACAGCCAGCTCTGGTTTGAGTCACCCAGGAAGAATAGACTGGCTGCAATGGCTCATTTCCAACAGTGTTTGACACTTCTTTCTGAAACGATCAAGAACAAATTAAGTGTGAGCAATGATCGGGATTCTGCGCACTAAAGAGATCGTGTCTTGCTGAAATTTTAGTTGACGGTAACCGGAATAAAACCATCTGAGACGAAAATTGGCTGAAGTTAAAGAACTGATCCACTCAGTTCGCAGCATTTCTTACAAAACAATGAGTAATTCACTCAATAGGCAATATAAGTTTAAACCGTCTGACGAATTAGTACGATTAAGGGTCAATTCGTGCGCCAGCAAACTAGACGATTTTCTTACTGAGCGGTATTGACCAGATTTTGGAAGGTAATTCCTCCCGAATCTTTCGAGCTGATGATTAAGAAGGAGGACTTTAAAAAACTATAGAGCTACTGAAAGATTGGCTCATTTTTTGATTTTTTTACACGGCTTTCGTAAACTCTCGGCAGGAAGTTGCTTTGTATTCCTTGGTGTAAATGTTTTCATTGGCGGTGATATTACGATGTCCGGAATATCGATGACCGGGGCTAACTATGAATGACAAACCTCCCTTGTTACCGGTTGTAATGAAGACAGTGATTTATCCGGGGTCTAGCTTTACAATTCTAATCCAAGGGGAACGTGCCTACTACATGAACTGCAAATCACCTACTACGGAAAACATCATCAAATACACACATGAGAAAACCTTCAAAAATACACTTAACTTATCCAACCCACAGATAATGCCAGAGGGCGTAAACAAAGGTATTGATTAGTTTTCCGTGCTGAAAACTCAAACAAGAATTGAACAATCACCACCGTGAAACCAGTGATGGCAGCAACAGGATTTCCGAAGATGTTACGGGTTCCTTCATGAGTCTTACCACAGTCCCACTGCTATTCGACTTTTCGCATCACATATTTAATTTCTTTTCTCGTTTTCTATCTTCACTGCTCCATTTTCTTAATTATATTCGAAGGATTGCTTCTGTTGAAACGAAAAGCCACTTTCACTATACTGAAATTGCACACGCATATCATTTTTTATTATTGTGCAATATAGTTTAGGTTTTAGGACCCGTCAGAAATGCGAAAAGTTGTACGAGAACGTGAATACGTTTCACTTGATCTGGAAGGCCCAAGTCTAGTGGTAGATTGCACAGTAAAACACGCATAATTGGTGCACCCTGCCGCCATCCATACCAATAAAAGCGGGATCCAATCAACCAGAAGACCAGCAGTCTCGAGAAATTTCGACTTAGTCCCGAAAACCAGTGTAAGTGTACAGGATGACTCGAACTATAGCAATGTTACCTTGTGTCATCTCAGTTTCAGCATCGTACCCTTGTTCAAACCGCCATGGGAAATTGCTTGCAGGTACAAAATATCACAGAGCATCAACAGAGCGTAAATCGCTCGTTTCCGCATACAACTGAAAGGAAACACCAGGAAGCTGCCTCCATTATGGACAGGCAATAGAAAGTCTATTTTGGGATTTATCTCCAATCGCAACGGACCGTAGGGAATAGCCATTCTCGGATGAACACAGCTTATGCATTATTAATTTTGACTCTGAAAACGGTAAAACCTAAAAAGTGTGACATTCAAAACACTATTCATCAGGGGGTTAAAATCATATAGTTTTGTTCGTTCTGGGCTTCTGCATGTATCTGATAAGGCTTCGATACCGTCATAGATCAAGACTCAGCAATGCCGCCGAGATATCCATCCAATGATTTGGGCCACATTTTAATGGCCAAACTCAACCCTTGAAACATGAAAGCCCCTGCAGAAATAGGAATTCGTTGTTTTCCCCATGAGTTTTAATTGTCGGTGTGTCATTTTCAACCTTTAGATTTTGACTGGATTCAAATGATGAGAATTCAAATCATTAGGGCTAAAGTAATACCAAAAATTAATGAAAAATTGGTACTCACTTTTTGGATTAGTAGTTCTGGTCGATACCATATCAACACTGGGATATCGGAGCACTAAAGAATGGGTCACAGTCAACTGGAGTTACTTAGCCAGCCTCCGGCTGTTTGACATAACTGCATCTTGTAGTTGAAATTTTTGAAACCACGTGGATACGAGAGCAGATGTTGTTTGAATTCTCCACAACTGCTTACACGCACAAACATACGCACTCACCAAATGTATGCTTTTGTTGTATGTAGACCATCTGTGATGTGTTGAATATTTGTTTCCTCATCTTTTCATTCTTGCCCGTCAGTTTGCAAAGTTCTTTATTATTGCACTTACTCGCTTACACACACACACACACACACACACACAAAGCACAAACACAAAAAGAGTCATTTTGCGGTGTCTGCTCCATTATGATCTAACTGCAAAACAGTTGACGTTTGTACTGATGGACAGAAACATGAATGACATAAACAAAACAAAAGCAAATGAACATTTTGTGCAAATATGTTACTGGATTATTTTGAAAGCCGATCTCGAGTGTGACGGCAAGACAGTGAGTTCGAGATTCTCGCATTTCGTCCACCCGTATTTTGCCCCACCTCTGCAATAAAGTCCATGTGTTACACGTCCGGTACATTACCACAAACAGCAATCAATAAAAACAGGTGTCGTGTGGAAATTCTATGATGACTACCAGTACATACGGCTGCATGTGCCCCGGGGGTAAAGTTACCGCGCCGTCACAGGCGCATTCGATGTGTACAAAGTGCGATAGAAATACAAATGGTTTGTTGCGTTCGCCATAACCACGTTTTTTTATCTTTTAGATAACATGAGATAAACAGGTTAACAGTAACTGCGACGATGCTTGCGTTGTTTAAAACTTTTGTCGTTCAGTCACATTGTTAAACGTTGTAGTTAAATACACGAGGGCAGTGCGTGACTATTTCGGTGATCATTTTACTGAAGAATAAACGGTTGATCTTCCAAAGCCAGATATTTTGCACCAACGGATTGTGCAAGTCGTTACGTCATCCTGTCTATCATCGGTCAACACGCAGGGAGTGATTTCATCTTTCAACTTCCGTGTATTTTGGGCATTGAAGGAAGTGAACTCACCTCCAGTCAACTTACCGTCTCAGTGGCGGAAGGAATCATCAGCTGTGCTCAAGACCCACTGAGTTTCCACTGCCTCCAATAGCCAATAGTAGGCTGAAAGAATGACTAACAAATTTTCCAGGTTTTACTCCAAAAGTTTGTCGGCCATTGGTTCTGGGTCTGTTGACAGTACATTAGCAATAGAGACACTGTCTCCTATGCTGATTACCCACGACCCGTTTGGCCTTCATATTGTAAACGAAGTAACAGAATCAAACAATCGAATAAGCTGATTTTGCTTAGGGGTTGCTGGATGGAGGCCCGGTAGCCAATCTGCAAGCTGGGTAACAATAAGATGGGCCCCAGTTTGTTAATTCGGCTGCCACCGAAGCGCATGGGAGGTGGATAAGAAAGTGGTGTGTTCATGCTTGGCAAGTATATTCCCCAAAAGAAAACTACACGGTCCTGTTTCACTAATTGGAAGAGAATCATATGCCCTTGTCTTTCAGTGCGATATTGGCCAAAAACCTCAACCACAGACTCTGCTGGACGCCTCAGAAATTTCGATCTGCCGACAGCCAACTATCACAAGGCAAATAAAACTGGATACCCGGGGTTTTCGAGTACTCTATTATAACAACTGCGACTTTAGCAAAGTGCTCAGACCAAGGCTCACCAAAACAAAATTGTACTTTTTTCCGGGCAGCGGAGTCGTACCTTTCCCACGGCATATCATGAGTTAACGCGTGCACTCAGAGGTGCAGAAAAGTTGGGAGAAATTAACACAGACTGAAGTCTATATCAAAGCGTCACTACTTGGCCCGATCATTTTTGTCGCACTAAAGATGACTTCTGCTAAAATAAAGCAATGTGAACACTAGTAAGTCCGTATTAATGAGTTTTAGAAATGTTATGCAAATACACTGCTGAAAAGACAATGCAGTTTATGCGTGGAAATCTACTTGAACGAATCAAGTAATCCTACATCCGTTACCGAAAATCACTCAGAAGTGCACAAATTCCAGCATGACAATCAATTTATGTTTCCCTGCTGATGTTGCGAATTCCAAAGTCACCTTGCTCAGGAACGACGTAGTTTAAAAAGGTAAGCGATTTCCAAACGTGCGGATTTACTGGTTGCACCGTGGGCACTTAAGAGCTTCCCAAAGTAATCAAAGATGGTTTGCGCTGAACGCATAACAGGACGATCAGCAGTTCCTTAGAGATGGTGTTGGTACATTGCTGGAGTGTAAATTTAATAAACTTTCAGCCATGGTTTGTGAGAAAAATTCCTTCCAAAAATGAACAAATAGACTCGATACGATTGCTCCTAAATTAACTTGTCTCAGACAAACTAAACATTTTATCATAAGTTATTAGATTAGAAAGTATTTGTTTGCGCATCGTGCAATTGCTAGTTAGATTAATCGAATCACTGTACCACTAATCGTATAATTGGAAATTACACTAAAGTTCTGCGGCAATGCTATTTAATTGACTTATCGAAATCTCGTCTACGAAGGTACGAAACCTCGTCCGTCTTAATAAGGCAACTTTATACCAGCACATTCCAACGTGCAATGATTCTCTGTGGACTGGAACGCAAAAAGCACGCAGATCTACACTTGCCAGATTTTCGGAAAGAAAGGCGTTCCAACACAATTCTGAATGTTCGTGATACAGATCCAACTTACTTTGACATACTTCCAAAAAATAGCAGACAAATCCGATTTCCATTGTCAAAGAAAGTCGCAAAAAATTGTAGTGCCCCACTGGATGGCCGAGGTTTTAATAACCACGCTCAGCTGGTGATGCCATCTGGACTGAAGATGAAGCATATGCTCGTAAATTAGGAAGATTCTAAATTGCCAACCTGGAATTGTGAGAATAATTGCTATTACTTTTTTCCTGGGCGCGGTTTTGGAGAGAACATAATTTTACGGCCTGACATGTGATAATACCAGCATCCCAAAGAATTGGTATATCACGCGCAAGAATTACCGTTTATGGTATGGATAATGAAGTGGCAAGTTACGTGATCAGATTGACTTCATTTCAGGTTGACTAACATGTGAAATTTCATCGCTAGGATTATCAGACTAACCGGTTACAGATCAACCCATCAGCAGTTTCATAATATTTCCAATCAGTATTATTATTCCAGAATGATGTGCACGGTTTTAGGTGACAGTTTGGTCAGAGAACAACAGATGTGGAAACAACTGGAGGCGATCGCATAAGTATTGGGAATCCGAAAGATACTACATGACCTACTATGACCGTTCCACGACCACCAGGTCGCACCAGCTGTGTGCTTTGAGGCCAATCATTTTTTCATGTTTCCTTTACGGATCTTCAGCGCCATTTCACCGTGAATCAATGTGTCAGCACTTTTCATGAAGTACGAATCTTCCTTTGATTCAAAAGGGGAAGTTTTGCTGACCACTGACTATTACACACCACATATTTAGGAATTTACAAGTACTGTTTGCTTCATTGAAATAAGGCGGAAACGGTATCCGAGACTGGGCTTGAGACCCACCGCTACGGTTTTCTTCAGTGTTTTGTTCCGGGGTGTAGCCGAACTAAAATATTTCCAAGATAAACCACGGACGAGAATATCACGCGATGAATGTCGAAGCTTTCAGTACTCTTCAGCATGAAGTTATGTTAAACCATTAAGCACTACACATATTTCCGTCTTATCTAGCTTTCTATGGGTAGATTTTAGCACCTGCAGGTTTCGTTAACTTGAACGAATTGTCCGCAGTTTGTGAATCTTTAGAGATACGCTATGTCACTCTAAAACCGAATTGATTAAGGATTACATTCTAGGAAGTAAAATATTTTTACTGTTTAAATGGTGACGTGAATGTTTTTAATATTCTGATGTTAATTTCCGGTTCCTGAGATTCCGCTTGGAGTTTAAAAGCGTTTGGGTTCATGAGGCAACTCCGCAACATCAGTGAACCACCTTCTACTTAAGCAACTGGGCAACAGATGGACTATTTCAGTTTGCTGGCAATCAGGCTTTCAACAGCGTGACCTTTCTGTGTGAAGATCGCTTGTTCAAAAGTAGCCACATATTCGACTGACAAACCTCGATAGGCAGCACTCCTTTCCGGAAAATAATGCCTGTTGCAGTATTAACATTAAGGTAAACCAAAAGATACAAGAAGAGTTTGGATAAAATATCTGGGTATTTTTTGTTAATTTGCAACCATTGCACCAGTTGGGCCTAATGCAGGACGCAGTTGGAACGACGTCATTTCATTTTTCGTTATGAACACTGGGGGAACTTTATTGTGAACAAATGGATTTTTCTTTACGCATGTTCCGTTGTGCTCGGTATATTTTAAAAGTGATCCAGCCTCCACAAATCGGACATCGGACAAATATTTCTTTACATGTAATCGATTAGGTAACCATGATGACGGTAACAATTCGAATCATAAGTAAAATAATAATGACTGAGATGATGTTCATAGGGACGATGACTATTCGGACGACAATGATGATAACGGCGATGATGATGGTGATTCGAACAATGAAAATGAATTGTAAAATAACAATAATGTTGATGAATTAACTTGTCATGTGAAGTCTCCTTTGTTTTGGCGCTTAGATTAGAATTTCTAACGGGACAAAAAATTAAGCGTTCCTCTTTGACGTCACGCTTGCGAGGAATCGTTGGAGACAATACTCTGTAAACACCAAGTCGAATTTTGTTTTAGAAATTTAGATTCCCTGTTTTCGTCCCTTGGAAACTGCGTGGTTTAGTTCACGTCATTGGAGTATCCCATGTTACACGTACCGGTTTTTGACTTTGGATCTTAATTATTCGTCAAAGAGACTCATGGAAAAAGTGGATTCGCACTACCCAATCGCTATTATTTCAAGCACGGATAGAATTGATAATGTTCGTATGATGGATGGAAAGCATGGATGGAAATCCGAAATCTTTTATGTATCTTTCGAATCAGTAAGCCTTCCATCGCATGCACTGCAGGTCCACCCTATCGAAGAAGGTGAGTTGAGCTTTATCTTACTTAAATAGGGAAAGGTAAAGTTGTGTACTGTTTAAATTTTCTCCTTTCAAAAGCGAATCAAAGCGACAGTCTCTTCACCAATTGGGTGAACCCTCGTTATTCACCTCGTGTTGCCGATCAAGTTCATGGTGAATAGCAGGGGAATTGACTCACGTTTTGTGCGCGTACACTAGAATCCGTTAGAACACAATTTTAGGGATGTCGACATATGTGAATTCCCAAATTGTTTTAGGGGACAAACCAACTAAATTGCTGAATTACTTATGTCGAAACTGCATGACAGAATGTATTTTTTAATTTATATCGTGAGAAAACGATCGTGAGGATACGAAAATATAGAAGTTATACTTCGAAGCTTACCAGAAGTTATATGGTCCAGGGCAATTGCATTTGTTTTCGGTAATATTAATCTAATAACGGTAGTAATAATAATCATAGTGCGTTCTTTACAATTAATTGGATGCCCACTGTAATCCTGGAAATAGGTCTCGGTCATGGAAAGGATTCCGAAGGATAGAAGAATAGATAGCGGCTGGATTCTAACCAGTAAAATTGAAGAACAGATATCATGTTTTCATGAAATAATTCACCATGTGATATCATCGCCCAACTCACCATAAAGAAACCATGGAAGCACTGTACAGCTGTTTCATCCTTGTTAGGAATCATCAGCAGTGCATATCCACCGCGCCCGAACTGGGACGCGAACCCGAACAAGGATGAACGATTCTGAGTCGAACGCCTTAGCCACTACGCTACCGGGCAGGTTGTGAACGGTTTGTTGAACTTCATCAAACGATGTTGCACCTAGCCGTCAGTAGGGGTCGATCGCTGTGCAAATCAGTGATGGATAGGTGCAACATCGTTTGATGAAGTTCAACAAACCGTTCACAACCTGCCCGGTAGCGTAGTGGCTAAGGCGTTCGACTCAGAATCGTTCATCCTTGTTCGGGTTCGCGTCCCAGTTCGGGCGCGGTGGATATGCACTGCTGATGATTCCTAACAAGGATGAAACAGCTGTACAGTGCTTCCATGGTTTCTTTATGGTGAGTTGAGTGATGATATCACATGGTGAATTATTTCATGAAAACATTCAATCTCCTACTGCTAAAATGTACCAAGATACCGTTTGAGCAAATTAGTCGTTAGAAAGTTTTTCCCCTTTTTTGACTTTGGTCAGAATTCGGAGAAGGTATCGCGTGCATTCCGCTTACTGATTACCTTACTCATATTTTCTTGTTAACAAAGTTGGAAGAATATTTTGTAGATATCTTCAACCATCAAGTTTCTCACTTGTACCTGGGTGAATAGACTAACCCAGTTTGGATCGATCACATAAACCGCTGGTCAGACTTCATCAGCTGGCTTGTAGAATCGCTTACAGCTCAGTTGTTCGCCTTGGGATTTGCATGTATGTGATTCTTGATGCATGTACAAATAAACGTTTGCTGACGGCGTAGAATGGTCCAAACTTTGACTTGGCAATTTACATTCGGTGCCATTAACTGAACGAAAAATTTCGTTAAAAACCGGAAGGAATGAACATGACTTACCAAGGCTGATTTCATGCCAAGCAACTTCCCAACGGTGCCTCAAGAGTGCGACTAAAAAACGGGATGACGGAGGGGATGGGAAAAACAATGTTTTATCTAAATTCCACTTCCGATGTAAAGGCTGGCAGTGCAGTCGCATATGGTATCTCTTCATGTCGTCCACGGCTTTGAGATTGACTAATAAGGCCAACTTTTCTTCTCAGTGAAATGAATTTGTCCAAAGGATCATCTGCAAAAGACAGATCGGAAAACAAAACGTGAGCTACGACAAAAAGGACAATTGTTAAACTTCGACCAGTTACTACCACCTTAAAATAATATTTATTTTCCGAAGTGAGCGAAAGGTTTTAGGGAGTTTTTCTTGATATATTTCTTGTTCACAATAATAAACCCTGATCACATCCTCGAACAATAAATAGGACCAATTTATCCGATGTTACGAAGTCAAATGTCTCAGGCCTTTATTTTGCTTCGTAATGTTGAATATTTTAAAATCACTACACTTTAACGTTGTTCATATGCTTCCTCAGACTAGTGTGATTGATTGAGCTTAACAATAAGAGCGTGACTGGTGAATAAAGAAGAAACAAAAGTCAGTTACCGACGAGGAGAGTAGTTTGACGTATGTAAAACAATAGAGGAACCTCGGCTTTAGTGTACCAACAGAGCCGAATCGGACCGAATAAGAAACAAAAATGTTGCACAGAAAATCAGTGGACCCAAAATCCATCGGGACATGAATTATACTGGAAACGTCTGAGTGGCTTACAAAAATTAATTTTTAGCATACTGTAAACTCGATTACAAATCGTCCTCAGTCGACTGGCTTGATAAATTCATTTGTCCCATAAAATATTGTTCTTCATCTGATATTTCCACTGTCCTGATTCGCATGTGAAAGAACGTTCTCGAGTTCGTTCGTAAGAGCCACGCGTACGAATAAATCAGCAGGTTGGGTTTGTTTAAGGCCAAACATATGGTGCGAGGAAAATGCGTAACAAGACACAAAAATGATATTCTCTGTCTCGGAAATCGAACTGGGAATTTCACAAGAATTTCGTCGCACACTCGACTTGCAAATGGAGAAGATTTCTGTGTAACTGAATTGTATCACGGAAGTTGAAAACTCCATGGTTAAACATAATTTTGCTTCAAGGAAATCTGTAAAACTTTAAAGGATATTATGAACAAAATTTGTCTTCTTTCTGTCAGTAGCGTGATTGGTAAAACCGTTTTATTTGACTTGTCGGCCAGCTTTAAGATTTCACCGCTCACAGAAAATTGTACAAGCACTGCATATCTGTTGGTCCGAGAATAATGGAGTAAGTTATCCGTTAAGAAATGTGCCGTATTACTTATATACTTTCAATTTTTTGCAAGACACTAATTTCCGTTTTCACACAATACGGAGGATGACTTACGAAACTGCTCCCACAACCCAAACTGGTATATTTGAGCATTTGCCACGTTACACAGCTCCGTCTTTTTTCTCTTCCAGATCAGTGTAACGTGAAAAGAAAACACCAGTCCTTTGAAATATGCAAGTGTTGCCCACTGCAAGTCATTTTGTGATTAAGGCTGAATATAAAAATAAAATGCCATTATAACGCAGCATTCAGATCCGATTCATCACTTTCAGCCATTAGGCTAACCGGTTCAGTCCTCACTAGTTTGCCGATCTTTGATGCTACTCAAATTGCTCAAGTGGTCAAGCTATCCAAGTCAATTGTACTACGTACGATGTATTGAGCTCCCTGGAGAAAAGCCATTTTCACATTTGCTGGATTTTAAGGACAGTAAACACACGCCTTGGGGAGCCAGCGATGTTTGAGTGCTATGCAATGCGGCATTGCAATTCGATAAGTCTCACCACAAAAAATCGACTTTTCCAAGTTTTCAATTACTCAAAATATTGTTTACCGCATTTGTTGAAACCAATTATCGTAAACCAATACCTTCAATTTTACAGTGAGGTAATGATACCACCAATTTGAACCTAATTTGTAAAATTCCTAAAATTTTCTAAAGTCCCACTGTCCAAATTTTAAAGAACCGATTCCATTTTGCTTTGGCCAAACCGAGCCGTCAGCTACCCTCATCTGCGAGTTGCCAATAGTTCCAGTTTCTAAAGTCATCGGATCCAAAACTAGTGTCTGTTTGAATTTCATGCCTATATGAAACCTGGCTACATCGTTCTGCCTTAAAAACATAGAATTGGGCGAAAAATAGTCAAGATCTGTTAAACACAATCAAACTAGTTGTCGCTTTATATTCCCCAAGTGAAATTTTCATTACGGTTCCTCAAATTTTCGTGATTCATTGTTCTTAGAGGATAAATTCCAAATGGTTTCATAAATAGAGGCACCTTTCTATCGGAATGTCTGTGTATATGATCACATTTCATTGTGAGGCCAAATTTGATGAAACGTTTACTTGGATTATTTGATAACATTCTGACGATATTCTATGTAACTGACAACGAACGCGAAATGTTTAAGTGAATTGAATAGGATTAAAAAAGAAGCCGGCAAAACGATTTCAACGGGTTTACCAAGAAATTAAATATTTCACAGAGCTATCGAGTCATTTTTCACGAAGATGAAACGAATTCACATTGATCCCATGGTTTCTTAGTGATAAATTTTGAGCTGAAACCGCATGACGTGGGTATAATAGCCTTGGACCAAAATGATCTTACCTTTTCTTGCGTTGACTACCACAAGTAGGATTCAATCAGCTCAGTTTATTTGATTTCCATGTCTAACCGAAATTGATCATTTATGTGCATTTGTCACGTAATACGGTTGGGAGTGCATCCAGTAGGCCCGAGGGTTTCTACATAAAATGCGAATATCTCCAAGCCACATCACTCGAAACAAGTAAGCCACCTGCCTTAAGAGCATTCCATCAACGCAAAACAAACGAAACTACAAAATGTCGTACGAGTTATTGAATGTTAAGTACTCTTCATCTGTTCCTACGAGGAGAGTTATGTGTGTATGTGAACGGAGTGTATCAAAAAGTGGCTAGGTTTTGAAAGAAATTATCATATAGAAAACCGCTCACACTGTGACGAGCCAAAAACTTATGCAGTCTCATTTAGCATAAGAGCCAACATCATCAAGCTTGTGGGACCCTGAGTTAACAATCTTGTAACGACACTGAAATCGGTAAGGACGGATACAAGCAGTTGAATAAAGTTAGCTCATCTTGAACTCATCTCTTTCCAAATTTCTGACAAATACATTTGAGGGATGTCAAAGGAAGGATTGCCCTCGGGTCAGCGGAAAGAACAAGCAAGTGCGGGAAAGACAATGCCAAGATTTTGATCAACAACATATGTGGCCGTTTCTGTCCGTGGAATTCTCACTTTCACATAGGCGCACGCCGGTAATGGTCGAATATCCTTGTTTTGCAAACCCGTACTCAAAATTCAGAGACTGGCCGACTCCAATTACAGTTCAGTTTGGGTTGAACCAATAGCAGTTCCATGAACTTACAAAGACCGATCTCTGAACAATGAAACCCCGTCTTGTAAACAAAAGATAAATGGATGAGTACATGACTAATCACCGAAAATGTCAATATTTTTAAGTTGCTTGACCGGATCTTTTTATTCCGATGATCTGAGTCATTGTCCGACAAAATTCACTTTGTAAATTACTGGCCATTCCGGAGTCTTTTTGGTCATGTCTTTGACAGCCCCTGACTTCGACATTTTAGACCCTCATCCGTAAGCGCTGAGTTCGTAATCCCGAATGACATACCAAACTACAGTCTTCGGCCTGAAAAATCCTTATGTCCACTAAGAGTCCGACAAAAGTGAGCGTGTTTTTGGATATGAATTCCCTTGTTCGTCGGACACTCGCGGTTCTTTGAGCAGTTGCTCAATTTCTTCATTCATTAAAACATCAGCTGTAGCAAAAGTGACAGCCACAGAAGCACCAGCAGTTAAGGCATACAGAATGTTTCCCACTTTTACGGTTATTTGCATTCAAAGCAGATTAGGATAAACTGACCTGAGTCAACTGAATGAAAAGTCAAAAATGGCGAAATGAAATTGCAATATGAAAATGCACAAACCGGAACTCTCACCACATTTGAACTAGACAAACAAAGCTTCCACCATGCTTTTCCATCAGACATGTTGAATTTTTGGAACTACTGATCCCGTACATCCCAGTCGTTCTAGTACATCTTTCCGGGGCCAGGATCTCACTACGGTTCCCGGATTTGCCCACAAATCAAGTGTACCGAGCGATCCACGTAGTTTGTTACACATTTTCGGCAGTTTCATGCTTGTGTAATTGTGCTTCATGGGTACAAACAATTTGTTCTAATATTTATTGCGTCAAAATTACAGAAGCATGTACAAGAAAAAATAATTTGGGAAAAATAAATTATTTGCCTACAGGTCCTCATGTAAAGAGAGATTGATGCACTGCCAAAAACGAGGTTGGACTGAAAATTTTGCTAGTCTCGTTCGGTTCACTTTGTTTATAACCGTCGGTAAATCTTTTCGAGACTTATTCAAATCCTATCACCGTTTGTTTTCCTGATTTCTGTTTGGTACCAACAGCGTGTACTTGAAGGCTGGTAAATCAAATACGTGAAAAAGTTTCCAGTACTCAGTTTCCACTCGTGATTTTTCACACCAAATGGGACTGTGATAGTTTCGAAAGCATACCCAGTTATTTCGGTACAGTCGGATGAGAGAAAAAGTGGTAGATTCTTTCATTTGTAGACGGTTGTTTTTATCCGCCAAGACATTTTGCTTGGGCACTGTACCGTGGCCAAAATGGATGTGCATTTGTTCAAATTGGACCATACGCATTCCACCGTGTTTTGTACAGGTACATGATGCAGAGCGTGCCACACATACAATCTGACCATCCACGATCTATTTTCGGACTTATTATGATTTCACTTTGCTACAAATGAAACAGTTGGATGAATCAATTTCTTTAGTGCTCTCTTGTGGACACGATCACAGCTCAGCTGTTCACTAATAACCAAAATGATGAATTATCCGGTCCTCGCTTATGCTTTCGCAAGTAGACTATCGCGACCGGCATATCTTAATTCCATTTGGATGTGCACAAACTCGAAGTTGAATAGAAATCATTCTATCAACGAATTATTTAAGCACAAAGTTCAAAATACAAGATGACGAACAATCTTGGCCGTTTTTATCGTTCTTTAGTCGGATATTTATGGACAGACAATTAAGATTCGCCTTGCAACCGGTCAGAAACAGTAAGATTTTAGTTAAAACCCTTTGAAAGTTGCCTGCATCCACTGATGCTGATCCGAATTCCCCTAACAACCCTTAATCATTGCATAATTTTCCAGTTGAGCATGACATTCCTCCAGTTCACTTGCCAAAAGATAATTTGATTGGAGTCATGGGTAAAAAGATCGACTGCTTCCTACCGAGTGACTAAGCCCATGTGACTGTAATCCAGCATACATAAGGAAATTTTCTGGGCAAGCATCTCTGCTGATCATCACAACAGGGACTAAGATGATTTCATCTTGCCAACTAAGGTCATACACACTCATATACTAGAAGTCAAAAACTAAATGCAGCCAGTCAGCGACCAAGGGCAATTTTATATTTTCACTCGATATCCTTGTAGAACACCGGAGAGCAAGCTAAGATGACCTCATTAGACAGGTAACTTTTTGCGTACTGAGTTTCCATTAGGGTCACGTACTGCAGAAAATGGCGACAACTGCACAAAATTAATCACCGAAGTAACGATTCAAAGTACATTTGTGTGAAGCAGTGAAACACGGGCATAGCTAACCGTTGAATTAGTAAAGCAAACTTGGTAAGCCCAAAAATGTTTGCTCTACGACATCCACAATGAACGTCCTCAACACTGCCACTCGTTGGGTGATCGAGGACGACCAAGGGCGATAAGTCAATATGAAAATGATGAATTAAGCTTTGCGGCAAAAAGACGAAGTCAGTCAAGTGACTAGCTGCAAGGTGATGCGGGGCAACATTAACGAACTTCAAACCTCCTCTTGTCATTTTTGAGCAAACTTACTGGAAAAGAGACGCTGAACAACATTAAATATGACAAGAATAAATTAACGGGTGATTTCAGAACTATTCTCAGTCGACTTTTAAATTCCCCACAGTTATTCCAGTTGGACATGTGCAAGTTGTGACTCGCTCGGAACGGAGTAAACGCCAGATGTGGATGCTGCACTGGTATCGAAATTATCGCTCGGATGTTTGGTTGGACTAAGGCTAGATATGGTTGCCAGATTTGACGAAATGTAAGAGAATTTCATAAGTAACTTCGATCTGCTGGTAAGGCATACATGAGTGAATAAACCGTCAGAATTGCAATTAGCAAATCTTCACCATAACCAAAGGCATGAGTGAACTGTAAATTAGGGGTAGACCATATTGGGGAGAATCACCGTGTGGTACTCGGTGTCATCGCAGTGACTGTACCAAACCGTAGAAATACTAGTTAGCATCATTTCATGCATTAGGCTCATTCAAATTTCTGCTGAGATGCAACATTAAAACAGTCTTAGTGGGGAGAAACTTATAACGTATCATCAACGAAATCGGTGACTACTTCACAGTTGATCACGATTCCACCCTGAGGGACACGCAAAAGATAGTTCTCTATGGACTGAAAAATCACGATATCAGTGTTATTCTTCTTGTTTCTGCATAGATTTCGACAAAACCTCCGGCTGGCAATAAAGTGGGCCATGGCTTCATTGTGTGAGTGCATTACTGTGGTTGAAAGGTTGAAGTCAAGACAGTTTCGTTCCATGGGTTAACATGATCCTTCGGTTTTGGCCCCTTTTTGACAAGCTTTCAAGTTGAAAGTGCCAGTATTCACGTTCCCTTCGTTAAATTGAAAGCTTTTCAACTTTTAGAGGCTGGGACAGAGAAAAGCGACAAATGGAAATGAGATAATCTTGTCTAAACATTTCGAGTGTTATCATTTCGATGGTGATGCGTAAATAAAAAGTTGCTCATAATCATCATACGTGGGGGAACCAGTTGAATCACCGGAAACTATGATTTAGAATCACAGAATACGTCTCTGTCAGGTAAACAACCAACAGGCTATTCATATTTTTGATTAACTTCGATTGCCACGTTGATGGCAAAATTATGAACTTAAGACGGGCAACGATTTTTTGGCGTGAGTGAGAATTGGGACAACTGAAGAAAATGCGGAGGGGGGATGGTAAAATGCCGGACACCGTTCCTCACAAAGGTGATAAGTTGGATCGGAAAATCGTGACAGGTGCGGCCTCGGCAAGCTGTGGCTGACTGGAAGGCCGGAATAGTCTGGCAAAACAAAATAATTTAGACAGGACAACATGGGTTTGAGTACTGGACAGACCAATGCAATGGTAATGGAATTTTGTGGTTCCGTTGTGGCGGATAGCCTTCAAAGTTGTACACTTGACTGCGTCTGAAGATGACCACAAGCAAATGTTTCAGAACCAAAGGCAAATAAAATTGGAGAAGTGGAATGTATAATGACCATATGATCTGCCTGTCTCAAAATGAGTTCCTTTGAAAAGTGCACGGAAAAGCAAAACAAGTTTCTTCATTACTTCTCGTGTTTTGCCGATTAAACCCCGGATTTCGACATGAACAATAACTCTGCTCTAACATAGGTTATCCGCATGGATTTTAATCGTAGATAAATACAGACTTCAGAAACCAACTTATACAAAACTATTAGTAACAAAATAACATCTTACGGGAGGTCACAGAAGTTCCACTACTGAACCTTGCTGTTAGGTTGGGGAGGTGATTTTCTTGGGTCGGTAGAATATAACATGAGCCGCTAATTGTTAAGACATGCATGCTATAAGCGTTGGGGTAAAACCAAAAAAGACAAATAAAAACAGAAAACCAAAGTTCCGAAAAACAGTGCCGGCATATTATTCCAACTGTCGTCTTGCATGAGGTCCGCGAAGGAGTAGTTACTGATTTTCTACTCGAAATCACTCGATGCGTTCAAGATTTCGAACGCCAGTAATTTGATTCTGTTTTTGTTATTCGTATCTAGGAAACAATATTACAAACAATCTAGTCAGCTGAACGAATTGTTTTTGTTACCAAATAAAGGTTCGTCGGAACATTCTCCGGTACGGCATTAGTAAATCGATAACATGGAAGCCGTACACCAACAGGTTAATTCATTCGCTAGGCCCATAAGCCTAGGGATGTACACCAACAAAATGACAGTGTGCGGGCAGTTTAAGAGTAGTGGATGTTCACCCGTCATAACCTCTACGCGGATAAGAGTTAAACATTGGCTTCGGTGACGTCGCGCTGATTAGGCTAATCGATAAACGAAGCAAAAATCCCGCACGGAAAAGTGAATGAGTGCCGCGGGACCGAATTAGCCGTCAGAATAATCCGTCATTTTGTGTTTCTCATTAAAGACTTATATTTGTTGTTTGGTCTTGATTAATAAACGATTTTTCTTTCTGCACGACTTGGTCTTTCTTACTAGAGTTGGTAGGAATTGGAGATGGCGGGTGCGAAATAAAATCGATTGAGGATTCGTGGCCGAAGTAGAACAGACATCACATTGCATTTTCTGCGTTGCGAAATAGACAGATCCTCAGTAGCTAGGTGCTGCACATAGGAGAAAAAGCTGCTTATTATGCATTTGATATTCGGCGCTCCGAAATGCAAAACTAATGCAGAATTTTCTCGTCATTGGACTAGTGATGAACGATCTTTTGCTTACTTCTTGCTTGGAGTATCGTGTCCACTGCAAATCATGGTTCCAGAATAAAATTCCCGGTAGACACACAGCTCGTGACTCGATTCTGGCCCGGGGGTGTGACTCGAGTTCAGCCGATTAATCCGAATTTCATGATTTTTAACTGGCAGTTAGCGTGAAATTCCTCATCTCGGAAAATTTTACATTGCAAAACGGTGAGTGAACTTACATTCGCTGGGTTGGATTATTCGATTTTTGACACGAGGTGACGAATGCCTCAATAAACACAACTTTCAAGAGTTAAAATTCGATTCAGAGTGAAGTGAAGTGAAGTACAAAAAAGGGACAATAACGTGAAACATTTAGTCAAAACACTGAAGATGAAGTGCTGCTGTCCAAAAAAGTTGATTGAAACTATTGCTGTTTTAACCTGGCAATCCCAGACCAAGTCAGATTCTGATTAAATTTGAAGCTAATTAGGGTAGCAAATGTTTTTCAACTGTTTCAAATGTACCCGCAGTCAAAGTAGAAGGACTCATTTTGAAGAAGGAAATTTATAGTTTCCAATCGAAAGTTGCTGACTATTAACATTTCTTTGTGGATGTCGGAGAGTACAGTGGAGGATTTATTTTTTCAATCGCTTTAGCCATCACGCAGTGTCTGCATTCAAATGATCTCTGGAAAGTGTAGAAGTTTGATGAATTATTTAGAATCACTCTGATTAGACTGACGTCTGAGAAGTTTCTTTCTAAGTTTGAAACCTCTAATGAGAGTGAAATATATATTCTGCTTATGATATCCAGCAGAGGTGAATTATCTGGACTGTAATTGGTGAGCTGGCTGTAAACTTTCCATGGTGAATCACATAGGTGACTTATAAGATTGAATAATACTGAATTTAAGTTTCATAAATTTGCATTCTGTACAAACACAATGATCTGAATGCTACTGAAAAGCAGGCTTTGGTGGGTTAACATTCGATAGAAAATTTCAGTCAGTGAGCACTATTTCTGATTTTTAGTAAAGGATGGTGACCACAGCGAAAGAGTTCCAATAATCTTATGATTGCTTGGTATGGCTATAATGTCACACGTATTCATCCACAGCCCGAGGTGCACAAAGTGACGGTGTCATTTTTCAAGATAATCAAAATGTTCCAATCTCCAATAGAAGCTGCGGCATCACCGGACCTAAGTGAAAAGCAATATGCGATGACCGAATGGTTTTTGACGATTCGCATCGACTGTCACGTGCGCTTAGCGGAAGTGCACCGAGTGATGGAGAATGACAGGTTGACTTGACCGTGAAAAGTTTAGCTTCTCATAGTTTGTACACGCATCACGATGCCGCAAATTTTCCGAACTAGAACCCAGGAAGAGGATTGCAACCAGTTGCATCGAAAAATAAATAAACAAATACTTTCAGAAAGAAATCGCGCACTAGCTGACCCATCGACCAATTTGGCTTTTTTTGCTTTTTCCATAACGGTCTTTGTGATATGTATTAGATGGGAAATAGTTTTCACTGAGACAGGTGATTTATGTAAGGAACAGAAGAAAGTGGTACTAATAGCCGCGTGTAAATTCTTCTCATTCTGTTTACGGCCCTATAGAACATGAGATAACGAAAACGTCAGCAGTTAATTGAGGATAAGTTTTTGAGTCACTGAGAAAAAAACTGAAGGGAAACACCGGGTTGAATTTATGCAGATACCACATTTTTGCAGCAATACCATAGAACTGATCCTTAAGGCAAAAATCGATAGCGTCGTTGGGATACTCGCTCAAGCACGACTTCGCTGTCTGCCTAGCTACTGAGCCACGCCGAAGCGGGTCTCATTTGTCGTTTCAAATTTCGTCACCTATAGAAACAAGCAACGAAGCACCATCCAGGCATCAACAAGCATGAAATGCTGCATGGATGACTGCATCAGATGCATGCTTATATGAGCTGATGAATCGAATTCGGATGTGAAACAGCAAAAGGATTTCGGAGATTCTTCCGCGTGACTGATTAGCAGAGCCATGTTTATGATCTCGTGGATAAAAGGCAGGAATGCAGACATATATATATATATATAAATTAAATCGAGATATCATTTTTATATTCTGGTTGTGCGCGTGACTGAATAATTGGGTTGCACAAAAAACTCGATTCATTTGATTTCTCCGGCTTCATTGCGAACACCAAGTGTGAAATAATTGGGCGCGATCGATAATTCGTATTTTGTCATTTCAAAAATGAAGTTGAATGCATCACCAAATTTCTCTGTCATTAGGCTATTGTTTACTGAGGATGAATTTTTTCTGATACGAGCGATAGTACTGCAAATGGAGCTTGTGTTTTGATTTTGGTGCCCACACCCTGACCAGTCCGGGTTTTCTTAATCTTTTTAAAGTTTTAGCACAATATTACCCATTGATATTCGCGATTTTCTGCCACAGGATCAGAAATGCAACGATTATCTGTCCGTCACAAGTTAAAAATATACAATCGATTCTGCCTATTCAGAATGATCGGTCATCCCAAACCTAGACCAATGACAAACACAGCGGCATCAGCGATAATTCTATCTGCTTTTGCTTGCCGTTGGAAAGCTCAGTTGATGATAAATGCGCAACTTACGACTGTTCGGGAGTTTGTATGGAGGTTCGATTTCGGTGCACTGCCGAGTTTCAGATGAAGACAAACGTGGGCGTAAAACCTATGCTATCCGTAGACCATAGGTATATGGGGCAGTCACAATAACGGTAAAATTTTGCTTAGATCTAGTCTATATTTTACGGAGGACGAACTGCACGCAACAGGAACGTTTCATCATATTTCACTCATTCTCTCTCTCGCAGTTTTTATCAGCCTGTCTAAGCGTTGCACGAAATCCGAACTGGCCAAATCGTAACTTTCTTTCCCCATCCCCGTGCATCGTCGGATAAAGTGGAACGGAATAGACGGATGATAGATTCTGGCAGCAGCAAACAGGAAGCAAGAAACTGGTATCTGATGTTCAGTGTTGTTTTTCATTCGTTCTCTTGTATGCTTGTAAGATCATTCATGCGCGTTTTTGTCAACAATTGTGATCGTGAAAGGATCACGATGTTTCACCAATCTAAATTGGTGTACCAGAGGGAAGAATAATGTTCTTTAAAAAATTCTACACCAAGCCACACTCGTTGGAATAACCATGAATATTTCTCTTATCTACTTCAGTCAAAAGAGTATATCGGGGATCAGGACCGATAGGATGATAAAATTACGATTAGCACAAGTTAGAACCATTAAGTGGTAAAAAGTGCAACGTTGAGCATAGCTAGAAGATGACATTTAATTCACCTCATTGGATGACCTCGGCAAGAGTACGAACGAGTTCTTGAGTGCATCAGCAGGATTGCAAGCACGTGGCAAAAGACAGATGATGTTTAAGATTAAGCGCGCTAACGTACAGTTTGCAAGGTATGAGAGCACACGAATAATCATTTCCATAACTGATAAACGCTCCCGTCATTTCCGATTCATTGTGTACTCCTAATTCATAGATTCAAAGGAAACTTTGGGGTATTCATTCAAGTAACGATTAATCATATGCCAGAATTCCATACTGATCGAGTGAGATAAGATCAAAACTTTCGACTATCTCCCAGGCAAGAGCACAATGATTCCCAACAGTGACTAAATGGCTTAAAAGAAATTCGATCGGTTCGGTTGTTGAATAAAATCTTGATGTTGTGATAAACGTAATTCGATTACCAGAATTTATTATCCGCTAACCCAAACACTGAATTCCTGTATGAATAACTAAAATTATTGTAAAAAATGGACCAGTTCTTTTAAGACATCCTAATTTTATGGATTTGAAGGCTAGAAGAAACTGAATGGGTATAATCAAAATGGTTCTGCGTCAGCAGCTTGGGGCGAAAAAATCTTGGTTCTAACAACAATAGCTGAAGCAGTCTTATAGAAGGTTACAAAAGAAAAAACTATGAGTGAATGAATTCAGTTCCAAGGGAATTTGCGATTCGATTCCTTTGGAAAGATGCTTTTTTCCAACGTCATCCGCATCCGTTCAACTTATTTTTCAACTGTGGGATGGAGATGGGAAATGAAAATTCCCTCTTCTTTTATTGCCAACTTGTCGATAACTCGACATGAGTTCGAAAATATCGTTCTAATTTTGACATCCCACTGGACACTGTCTCGTTCGTTAGCGCGTTTTCCCCACAGTGAAATCCAACATAGTCTGGGAAATACTGATTTGCGGATACATTCAATAAGAAACTGAACAAAAGACACGGGACCAATTTCGCATGGAACGTCACGTAGCTCGTGAAATACGTGTGGACTTTGGGTTGTTTTAAACGCTTGCAGTTTCCCAAACTGAAAAAGCACGATGTGGCGAACAGGTTCGTCCTCACTGCTCCATATAATTTCATGTCGTCGAGTCAAGCCAATCAAATAACTTGGTAAAGACCTGTTGTATCATCTGCAGAATCAGGAACAGACAACCAATAACTACCAAGTATCGCTTCTTCAATTCAGCGGAATCCGCACGCGTTGGTTTGTGCAACCCCTTCTGTGTTCAGAAACAATTGATCACCTGCGTTCAGTTGCACCAACACACTTGCATTCTTAATGATGTGAGATAATGTGATCGAAGACCGTCATTCCAAAGAACTATTTGCGATCCTACTCAATGTTAAGCATTGACTTGAGTAGGATTAACTGAAAACGAGTTTCTCCTTCACAGTGCTTTGTTTTCAGCATGTCACAATCTAGAGCTATCAACGAGATGTTCCCTTCACGCGAGCTATATGTATTGCGTGTCTTGCGGAACCCCATGAATGAACAGATTTCATTCGTTCAAGAGCGACATAATACTCGTCACCCAGTAAGTGGACTGCTGATAAAAATTCCAAGTGCTACTTGTTTGCTAAATATCAACAGGCACTTAAATGAGTAAAAAATGTTCAATACTTCCTCAAGTATTTCAACATCACTCTAGCGATTGTGGTTGCCATTTTCATGTCACCGATTAGTGTTCCGTTCTACTTAACCAATAAGCTTCCTGACTGACCAACAGTGCTGCTTGATGGGGATTTCAACGTCTAGTTTTAGTCAAACATAGACTTGGGGCAGGCAGTTCCAATTTTGCGTCTCCTCACTGCCCATATTGATGAACCGACGGACAAGAACGCAAATTATGTTGCTGTTAAGTTCGAGGTCACTCGATTGTGTTCGATCCTATTCACACCCTTTCATTTACTTCTGAACAAATTGGCCGTGCGACTCAACAGGATGCACTATGGTAAGAAGTATTCAAGCACAGTCAAACACTCTCCATTCAAACACCACCGATTCTACCAAAGAAGTCAGGCTTTGTTTGTCGTGAATGACGGAATTACATTTGTCACATTTGCTATAGTCTCGCAAGAGATTCAAACGAGGTTTCTAGGGCAATCTCGGAAAAACCCCATCCAAAAATAAGCTGTACGGAGTTGCTATTCGCAGTTTTGCATATTAGTCCATCACGGCTGTGAAATTGCAGCATCCCACCCACAACTACACTAGATAAGCCAAGGCATTGGAAACCACAAACAACGTTAAGCCCAGAGCATGGCCCTCAACGACAAGCCAGAAACGTTCACGGTGGATTAGAGAAGGGAGGGGACGTGGTAGCCAACTGTTGTCCTTGACTCCATTTCTTAAACTGGTCTACGCTGTGGTTTTGATAATAGAAGAAGTAAATGATAAAGTAGAAGATGAAACAAACATTGAAACCGTTCTGAGTTGTCGTTTCCGTCGATTTGTTCCTCTAGAAATTTGAGGGACTCACAGGAGTGGATAGTCACATCACCGAAGTTAAACTATATTTTGCAATCTCCCGAAACTCATCACGCAATCTCGACTACATCACCACAAATCAAGGACCAAGTCAAACGATCCCTAGGTAAGCCCAAGTGATCACATCAAAAATAAAAGCTCGATGAAACCACTGAGGCGGAATTCAAAATACTTTCTTAGTGTTCACTTGTACAGTAGACCATCCACACTCCCCGGACAATATATCGCGTGCGGCCACCATGCAGAACAGACCGCACATTGCAAGCAGATCTGAACAGTATGCAAACCACTGACTAACGTTTTTTCATATGCATCATTCATTGATATCTGATCGTCTTCCGAACTTGTGAGTGTTTTGGTTTTATCACGCCAGTTTATTTTTTACCGTTTTTCATTGAACACCCTCTTGCTTTTACCTCGGGCATAAACCCCTAGTGGTTGGATTTATTTTGACAGCGTTTCGTACTGCTAGTCTATTCATAATGTTTGTCTTAGTTTGGTAGCTTGAATGGTTTATTATCCAAATTTAGAGTATAAACGTCCGGAAGGTAAAGTGTTAATGTTTGATTAGTCTACACTTGATGGTTTGTTGTAACAGAACCACGCTAGTGAGAATCGGCGTTGTTTTAGGCTGTACCAATTCAAGGTTTTATGCTTTATCTGGGAGTTTACATGTAGAACTCAAGGACGTAATTTGTTTGATGTAATTTGATTTATTATCTTCTATGAAGAGCGAACAGCGCATATGCCATAAATGACAAATGGAGGGACTTTTATCTGGAAAGGTGGTCTTGAACAACACGTTTGCTATCTGGGTCAGGACATTCTAGTAGAAAATTGCCAAAATGATCAACGGGAATTATTGTCTTCAAACGCATATGAAATTATGGTCATATTATTGTCTGGTCTCATGTTCAGGTGCGATATGTCATTAGGCTGAGATAAAACGGCTCTGCGATGATATCAAGTACGTAACTCGGCTGGTAAACCTGTTCAGTTCATTCGACTTGACAAGCGAACAAACGGAAGACGGGAAGCAACCGTTCCAAATCAACTTGCACCTACTCTTCGACGTTAGGTCAGTTAATTAAAATTCCAAAATCTCCGTCAAAATATGTCAACGGGGAGATCGCGACCATCATTCTATCAATCTGCGGGCGCGTGTTTTGTCAACTCTATCGCACACGGTTGTGTAGATATGGCACATTTGCTCAGGAACCAATCGCTTTAGTACACAGCAGTTTCCACTCTGACCAGCTGCTGGTAACATGTTGCTTGTTTTTCTTACTACTCCCTTAGCCTACCAATTTCAACGCATTATTATCTAATGCAACCAGTGAAACTAATGTATTACGCTGAGCGGTGAAGACCAAAGCTATTGCTCGTGTTTGCTTCTCTCTTGATGCTAATGGCGTTTATTTCTGACATGCTTGCTGTTTTCGTATTTGATTACAGCCACCTCCGAATAAAGGTCGGACAATCAGGGAGTCAGTTGCCAGGAATGATCCAAAAACTCACTAAAAGATGGGACGACCAATCATTTTGCCTATCTACTCTGCAGTGCTTCTGTTCAGGCAGAAACGGAAAAACCACTTCAACGCTCAGCTGCATTCAACGCAGCATTAACATTCATTTGTATTTCCTACCTTTTATCGGTACGATTGCGGAAGAGATCTCCACTGCAGCGGTTCAGCAAACTGTAGGAGAAACAAGGAGACAACGTGGAACTTGCTCACACTCGAAATAATTGCGAAACTCGTCACTTGGATCCGGTGGGCCAAATTGGTTATTATCAGGACCTTTCAACCGCTGGGCATTGGAGGTTTTCAAGTAGACAATGCGTACTTCGTGTTGCTTCTGATTATGAGACTCACAAAAATCGGAACTGGCCTCGTATGTTAACACGCAATATTGTTGTAATAAACAAATAACGAACATCCCAGAGATGAAAAAGTGGAGTCAAATTCCGGAGCTGTGCAAGTCCGCTTTACTTGCTCAAAACAACAATAATACGTGAAATGAATCGACCATTTTGGGAAAAAGTGTTGCCCGCAGTATCATGATCTTACTCGTGTTTTGTCTGTAGTGAAAATAAAACAATGCAAACGGAATTATGAAACTTTGGTTTGGTAACAATTGATGCGAATTCACAATGTCTAAATTTGCTCATGCACAATACTTTGCGAATGACTAAAAATAATTGAAGTCGGGTCAAAAGACTGGCGCAAATCATGTGAAATTACTTGGATAGAAAACTTCAAAAGATTTGGGTCCATTAATAGAAACACAGTACAGCTTACCTACCATAGTTCCGCATACTTGTTTTGGCCATTAGTACGGATCAGTTACGAACCCAAGTTGCCAATTTAGTGCCTGTTCTTCGATCATAGTTTTTGACTGTGAAAAAATCGACTTCATGACTACATTTTGTCATTGCAGAAGTTCTTAGAGCGCATGAATCAACGGGTAATTTTTAATAATGAAAAGACCAACTTCTATTTTTGTCTGAATTTCAAAAGCGGCCTAACCGGAAAAAACCTCTGTCGGCCCGCCTGAATGCCCTTATTCCTAAAATTTCCCGAAAACGACCACTGATTATATACTATGACAATGATCCTCCGGTGGTACGCCACTGGACGTCTCCACGTTTGACACCCTTTTACACTAAAATTCGAAATGTATCGAGCGGAAGCCGAAGATGAGCAAGTGAAATGATCACGGGTTTGCCAATTTAGACTCTTACAGCAAATAAGTAGGCGTGCTTTATGCTAGTGCGCTACTAAGCTCCTAGGGTAACTGAGCCTTGGTACTGCCGTCTAAGGAGGTCAACCTTTTGCAAAAGATTCTGATTGAAAAGAACACTTTAGGTCTTTGCGTTACAATCCAAATATGTTTGGGGCCTAATCCACATTACAATCACTTCATCAGTTGAATGATTCTGCCGTCAAAAATTACTTTAGATTGGATGGTTCTATGAACGCATTAAAGCTAGCTGTTAGTTGTTATATTTTTCAGTTATCAGAATGATCCACTCGACTATTCCGAATTCTTCTGGATCGAGACATTCGAATCGATTTGTACACCCAGCAACTCCACTGACTACCATACTTTGCTTTATCCGGTTATCCCGATTTTTAGTGTGAGCGGAAATTTGACGTTTGTATCCCCCATACTTGTTTCGCCCTCTCGAAAGTATTTGTTTTGCCGTAAAAGGATTCACTTACTCATAGAGATGGGTGCTTATATTTGATAACGTATAACGCTCACGTAACTATCCCCTTCTGTAAAGACTGTCCTAGTTCATAAATGATGAATCCCCAGAGAAAGCAACCAGTACACTTCGGCATAGCTCTGGAATCTCCAAATATTAGGGGACATTTCATATTAATGAAGAACGACATCGGACAAAATAGGTTTTCCCACATCAATTATCACCAGTAGAACTGTACGGAGAGGCAGTTTTGGGCAGGGGGAAAATCGGACGAACATCCAGGACTTTGCACGGAATCAAAAAAGGCATACACGATTGAACAGTTTTCGCAATGTGACAAGTACTTGGAGTTGATTTACAGAAACGCTTTTACTAACCCGTTGGAAGTCGAAATGATTACGAATTTTATTTCTGGATTCATGATGTCACCACTCCGATTATGTGATGGGTGCTATCACCATATGGATAGCATTCATGTGCCTTCTAAACATATACTTGGACTAGTACTCCATTCCTGATTTATATAGTTTTATCACTACTACCTCTGCACATAAATTTGCATACCTATTATCTGATTGCTGTGAACTTATGGTTTTGCTGGAAATTACTTTTGCATTTGTAGTAATCCCCTTCACTGTCCTCGTCGATTGAGCCAACTTCCTATGGATAATGCAGTTTTTCTACCTGCGCACAGTATGAAATAACTTGGCGCATACACAAGAACTTTACAACAGTTTTCCTTAAGTCCGGAATCCCGCGTTTCCCATATTCATTCGTAAATTTCTAATTCTCCAGCTGATTACATATACTGTCAATGAAAGAAAATTACCTACACTTTGGTAAGAAAACAACTAGAACTCTTGTGCATGAACTGGACACGGTTCGTGAGCTGTCGCTTCCCCAATTTATTGTTTTCATCCATACACTGTCCACAAAAACCGCCGGGGCAGTCAGGTTTTCGCATATTGATTCCACAAGAACAAAACACAGTGACCATTCAATGTGTGATCATCAAATAAAAACCCGGGGGAATCGAAGACAGTAACTATTTTTGGTGGAATCTTGGACACATAAAACAGTGGTAATGTGGATTTCTGGTCGTTAAAGCGTGCGAAAGTTGGCTTTCTGAGTGAGGCAGCCGTTTCTGGAGTACACCAAACCAAATCAATTTTAGCACTAAGATCGGTGGCCTATCCGAGCGAAATAGAACACAGATTAGCCATTGATCTCACTGTGAGTCAAGGAACATCAACAAATAAATCGTGCTAGGTTAACCTCAGGATCGCTTACCTGCGTTATCGATCGATCGCCATAGGATTTCGAGCAGATGTGAACACGGAGCTCTAAATCATTTTCTCTGCAGAGACTTATCAGGTGCCTGCTTTTGTACAAAGTGATTACTATCAGGCTGCCCAAACTTGAATAATTTTTTTATCCCAGCTCTTGGATTGCATTGGTTAATCGGAGCACTTCTAACAGCGACAGCATATCGACGACATCTGTATTCTATATGTTCATTTATATTTCAACTGCATGATGTACCCGAAGATATGCGGTGGAACGCTTCGCGGAGCAAATTATGTAACCTTATGTTGCCATGTTCTCTGTATAAAATCTGATATGGTAGCCGTATTCGTAAGGTTAACTATGTAAAAATGTATAGGTGAACAAGTCCAACTCAGGTGGAAGAAAAGTTTCCACAAAAAATTTGATCTTTAATTTTTGCTTCAAAAGTCTGAACCTTTTTCGAGAAAGATGTCAACAGTTTCCCATAGGCCGTGCCGTCATCATGACATTTTTATTCGCATGCAAAATTCAAATTTGGTCTATTGATGAAATTAGATTATTTGGTCATTGAATACATGTACTCAGCCAAAAATACCGGATCAATTTCACATCAGGACTACGGGGAGCCCCCAATCTAAATCTAGATTTCGCGAAAACAGCCTCGCTTGTTGTTGTTTGACATATACTTGGTGTAGTGATTGTGTAAAAAATACGCTGTTTTACTCTTCCGTATTACCATAAACTGCGGAGCAGACACGTTACATCTGGTATCCACAGTCCAGAATGTTGTTAACAGATGTGTCAGATCTTGTAGCAATGATATTCAGAACAGCACTAATTTTTCATACTGGAATAGGTTACCGCAATCGTTTTGAATAAATTCACATAATTAATAATTACACCTAAATTTCTACAGAACGATGGTGACTTATAGTTGTATTGCTGCTTTTCTGCTCGAAATATCTTTGTTTCAACTGCTGAGCTTCGGTCAAATCCTAGAGAAAAACTATTAGGCCGTTCCATGGATTTCGTTGCCGCTTTGGTTGCCGTTTCCTGAAGACAACAAAGTTTCGGAATTGTTTTAGCATACCTCGTTTACTGCACTTTGTATGGATGGCATTGCACAAATCGACACCACCGTTAAGTCGAGTTGCAGACAATCGATAATTCAGATTTCGGACTAATGTACACGGATAAAGTAGGGTCCTTTAGCATGAGTGTTGTTGAAAGATGCATTCTAAAGCCATTTTGCTTCACCTCATTGGAATTACCAACAACTGTGACCCTGTTCCTTAGATTGAAGGAAGATCTCATGCGGTCTTAACAGATCAAGCACATTGGACAAGAGTGCAACCGAAAGTATTTGGCATCATACGATCCACATAGATTGATGTAAGTCACCATGTTTTAAATGGCTTTGTTAGACCCATTCTTGTTAGTTGCTGGCACACAGACTTCGTACTGAGACAAAAGCGCGTCCAGTTTCTCAGCTCCTTGTGCTTAGAATGCTTACCCTGAACGTTGAACGAACAACTCAAACACCAAATGATTTAAACTCGCAAAGTTGGCAGTAAATTTATTGAAGTGAGAAAATAAATCCCATCATGCTGACCACTATCGACATGGACTATCAATTCGCATTGTAGATGCCGTTTTTCTTATACAAACCTCAGATGAATATCCATTAGAACATTCGCAGATGTGATCGACTTTGTGCTTCCTGTCAAAAGTGAGTGCTTGCGTAAATCGCGATCAGTCAGAATGAAGGTGCAGTAAAGCAACCGGGAACTGACATTAATCTTCATTCTCATCAGTCAGGGTACATGAACGAATTTGTCTTGCCTTTCTGATATGAACACATACATAGCATATGGCATTCAGCGGTCGACAAACAGACCGAAGCTTAAAGTGAATAAATGACTTGAAAAGGTTGATCTTTTTGGAATGTTCATTCTCTCTGCCCCAGATCGATAGCGGTACTGATTTTCGTCAATTGTGGGCTTGGAGCGATATTCAAGCCTATTTTGGGACAGTTGCCTGTGTAAAGAAAAGCTGGTGATTCCAGCAAATACTTGGCTACTAGCTTGTTTATACAGACAATCACTGCAGTTCATCAAAACTGCAGCACGACAGGATGTAGGCTTAATGTGATTCTGATTCTACTCGTTCAGTTTCCTAAGAGCTGACACGGAGGCCTTGGTGAAGTTGAGGTTGCTTCAAGTTTGCAACTGCCAACATGGAACATGAATTCGGAACTTCCGGCATTTTCCGTAGGGGATACAGTTTCTGACCACAAGCAATTAAAAATAGACGTGACTAGTGCTACTTAACTCCGAATGCCATTCTGATTCGAGTAATGAAACACGATCCATTATTCTAATCCATTATAATAAGCATGATGAAATTAACGAGCGTAAGCCTAATTGAATTCTAGCCTAGGTCGCAAAGATGGCTTAGCTTAACCTATAAAGAATTACCTGCAACTCAAGTTGTGATTCGTTGACTTTTCTGTAAAGCAAATCTTTGCATATTTCTGACAATCAAAATGAGCTTCCGGTAACGCATATCTAACTGGATTGCAATAGGCATTAAGATGTTTAGACAAGCGAGCACCACGTATGTGGATCTGATCAGGGAATTTCCACTTCAACCCGTATTTTGGCACCGAAAACTTTCGTCTACCCACCAACATGATTTCCACATTTAATGTTACCATATATACATAAGTCACAAATGAACATATTTACATGCATTATTTGGGTACAAAAATGAATCGTCCTTCTGAACATTCGTGACGAACACGCAATCATAAATGAAAAGGGAACGTCAGAGGCGTTAACCAAAAAGGGAACCCCGTATACAACGGATAGACCCAGTAAACGATGTAAATATGTCGACCTTAATTATACCTGCAGTCGATAACTTAGACTCGCTATATCTATGATATGACCGAACCTAGAAAAAAAGATGACTTAGCTATGAAAATTGACAAGGTATCCGGATTGCATTTCCACGTGTCAACCTTCATGATCTAGACACACTTGCTTTCCTCCGATCTCGAATTGGGCTAGAAGAAGACCGCCATGAATGAATTCCCTTTAGTGTAAGTAAATCAAGCCAGATCCTAATGGATCGGCTTGCAATTCAGAAGTTCGATAAGAGAACCGTTTCCCTTGGAGGCAAGATATGACCAAAAATGATTTTTCTGTCAATCTGTTTGATTTCTGCTTCTCTCGCTCCGGGTGCATTACCACCGATTGAAGATTTCTTGGACCAGATGAAAACCTGATGAACTAAACCCGTAACCCACTAAGTTGTGACAGAAGACGAAAATACAACAACACGGACGACAGCAGGATTGTCGATCGGGACGGGATACGGGGAAGAAAATATGGGAAATCGAAAAGCACGTCTGATTTGGTGTCTAATTTACTTTGGCTTTTGGATTTTTGGAAGCGATACCCCCGTGCTCTCCTCGTCCTTTCTGACCATCTCGCCTGAGTTTTCCGGAACGCTCGACTGCTTTCCTCCAGCAGAATACTACCGCCATCTTGCCGAAGCGCGTCTGTTCCATTTTGAGTGTTCTGTACTTTTGAAATATAGGAAGGTAAAATTGCCCTCCTTCATGCTACCATCTTGACATCCCGGGAACGTGTTAAGCCTTTACTGTCCCAGATTTCGGACATTCGAAAATAGTGCGTAAAATCGCACCAATAGGACAGTTGATGTGTCGGTTGAGTACAAAACATGGGAATGACTTGTTTGACGTTACAGGGATGTGGGATTTTAATAAATTTGTGCCTAATAGTATTTTTGAGAAACTGAAATTAAAGGACCATGGTATCGGATTAAAATAGCTTTATTTGTCTTACAGTTATGTTGACTTTCTGGAATTTTGGTTCTGATTGACTGATTGGTTGATCGATTGATAACTATGGGAGAATCATAGGATACAGTAAAAAAAGAAGGAAAGAATCGGTGCTTGGACGTATCAGTTGCATGTGAACGGGTCAGTTAGGTGGGCCGAAAGATATAATTCAATTCAGTGATAGCGGATGGAGCCAGATTGTTGTGCCTATTTTGTCTCTATGCAAACATTCAGCAATACTTAAAGTGAACTTAACCAAAGAGTTCCAAACGATTATGCTAGTATTGAAAACAAACGTCTGTTAGAAAGGTACTCGGATGATTATAGGCGAATTTCGGATACACATAGTTCATTGTATAGACCGGACACTTGTATCAATAGGAAAAATCAGGTCACGGCGATGCTGACCATACGAAATCCCAACAACAAGTTTGTATAACTCATGGATCACAGCAATTCGTCGGAATTGATTTGAACTATTCGTGCAAACATTTAAGATCGAGGCGATTATGCGTTTTTCTAAAGGACGACTGCTTAATACAACAAGTACTATTACTACTAGTAATGATAATAACAGCAATAAACATGACAGCGAACAGAAAGCTAAACAAAGTGACCATAAGCTTTGTTTACATTTATGTTGACATTATAAGAATCAATTTTATGTCGACGTGTCTGTCCCAGTAGTCAGTAATTTGGCTTGCTGAAAAGGTAGACATTTTCTCATCTAAGTATCAAACAACGAATTTCGCAATAGAATTGGATTTTCTACTGGTAAGGTGTAATCACTATTGATTCAGGGATAGAATGTCACTTTTTGTCCGACTAAAATTGTATAATCGACAAAGAAAGGTCGGAGTGGCATAGTTGTTTTGTTTTATTCCACAATCTCCTTAAATTTTAAAATGCTAATCCCTTCTTTGGAGTTGCTGAAGGCAAAGCAGATTTATGAACCGAGACACAGAACGCTTACGCATTGCTCATATGGGAATCCTCACTGATAGTAGTGTGAAGCGTGCCTAATATCTTAGTACATAGAATAGCATGATATTTAATGTTGATAAGGAAATGAATGATGTGAATGCCAGTCCGTGACTGAAAGTCATCCATTAATTTCGAAATAACAGACGTCTTCAATTTCATATCAACTACTCTTCGACTGAAGAAAGCTATCAAATTAGAACAACTTATTGGAACATCAAAATTTTGGCTTACCCTCCAGAACTTCACTGAATCAGTCTGGCATTTTGAAATATCTATGACTGCAAAAATTAACCTTAAGCTACTATCAAGTGAATTTACATATATTAGGCCCATTATCATTTTACCATCCTCTTTCAGTTTCCCATTTATTAGAATAAGAAACAACATGCATGAGGTATGAAACACAGTTCTCAAGGAGCAAAGAGAACAAAGATGGAAAGTACCTGTACCTGTTGTAACACGATTATGTGGACCATTTGACCACCGTCACTCTCGCCCCGGTCAGAATGGGCTTTTTGTCTTCTGAGTCTGTTGACAAAATCATCCAAGCCTCTTACTAGTCGCTTGTTGATCGACGGAGCAGCTACCAAAATTATTGCATAAAAAACCATTTTTTTGGTTTGAGCTTTAACAGACAGCCGCCCATTTGCTCCAAATCTGTGGAATTACAAATTTTGGTGTTTTCGGAACGTGCAGCTCATCTGCACCACCTCCCATGTTGCTTAGATTGTGATCTTTAAAACTGGCAAAGATTCCACCGAAGCCTCAGACATCATAATCTGCCCCACCTGATCACAATCTTTCCATCTTTATCATGGTTGCTTTTCAGTAGTGAATAATACGATACCGTCGTGAACTTTATTGTTACACTGACTGTCCTGAAACAGGATTATTAGTTTGTTCAAAACAGCTAGTGAGTTTCAAAGTATAAAGAATGTACATATGAACAAAAGTATTAATATTATTGACAGTAATAATATCATAACTTATATTGAATACCGCGTACAATACTTATGGAATATGACCGCGACCATCGAAAGGTTATTCACTGGGAAGGGAATCTGCAGACGCCGGGATACACATCCGGGATCGGACGTACAACCCATGGTAAAGATCATCTCTTCAGAATATTCAGTACCTACTGGGACTTTACTTAGGAACAGAAGTCGACCCGAACATTATTTTCTGGACGTTGAATTTGCAGAAAGTTTAGCTGGTTCAGCGTAAAAGCTGGTTTAAAGTTGCTTATAACTCAACCTCTTCTTTTGTCCATGAATGACTAAATCGCCAAACACATCATACGGAGTGTACATTGATTTTGCCATTTTTGACTATTAAAATTTGTACTATTAAAATTTTTACTCACTGCTTTCTGTTGGCTATGCTGTTCCCAATAAACTAAGAGGAAGTCAATCTCCAGGACCTTTGGTGAACTGACTAATGTTTATACTCAGTTTAAAAGTTTGATAAATGACGAAATCAAACTCACATCGCATGGGCAGAACACCCACAGATATTTATGGCAACAGGGTTTGCCTGGTGTCCAGAATATTTAGTCTCATTCGAAACTAGCGTGGACAGAGGATTTAGCCACAGTTTCCGGTAAGTTACGGCACGTATCAAAGTCTGGAGTTTGAGCCTTCAAGGTCAACCCGAAACTAGGTGGGATCAGGACCAATAATGGAATACCACGGGAGACCGATAAAGTGGCGGTGAAATTTAGAAGAGACACCATGTTTTCTAATGGACCGTGAACAATCTTTCTTTTTCTCTTCCATTGTTCCTTAAGATTTGCTTTTCCCCATGGCCATGATGGAGTCATGCCCTTCTGACTTCGAGTGAGCCTGTTTGAAGCGCTTTCCACAGTCAAGATGAAGGCGCTCGTATAACTTAATTTACAGCCAAATCAAAAAGTAAATCTTGGAGCGTCCAATTTTGCGAAGAGTATTTCGACGAACATCAGCACAAAGCAACATGAACTACTGTTTTGGAATAAGACGTGCGATGCTTTTGGAGAGAGCGGAACTCCAAACAGATTATCACGCATTTTTTAATCGGGAATTTCAGGGCCTAAACTCGACGTATCTTGGGTGACTTTTGGAGACTTATTAGCAGAGTTAATAAAAGCAGTAGATCCTGTAAAATGGATGTGACAAACTTTGTTGCTTCTCACGCATGCGGAACTGAAATCATTCAGACAGATGTTAACAGAGGCACTGATCAATCACAAATATAGTCACCCAATACAGATCTGAGCAGAATGTCGGAAAGCTCTCAGGCAAATCCGAGCTGATGAGCCATGCCTGCTTGCTTCGTGTGACACACAAATTCATTGTACTTCGTTTCATTTGGTGATAACATGTTAACGTTTTCTAGCCACGCTTGTTCAGTTAGACCACAGTCCTATTCTAGACAGGGCCTGGCTGCATGCATCCAACCTGTTTGACAGTTCATAGAATACGAAGTTCAGATGGCTTTTTGTGTGCGAGACAGAATGTCACGATTTTTGTGTGACAGCGCATTCCGTTGCTACGGTGGCATTTCCTGGCTTCCGGTCCCTTTGCGACAAGCATTCTCGCCGAATCTTGACAAACTCACTCAGTACCGGCATAGTGGACAGCCCGGCGAATTGACTGTAGTGTTTAGTTTGTGTGCACAAGCAAGTTGTAACCCGTTAATAGGTGTCGTATTCGTTTTCAGTGTATTTTGATGAACAGAATGCCGAAAAACCAATGACTCACTCGGAAAATGACAGCTAAGGTTTGTATTTACCGGCTGGCCTGTTGGTTGCGCCCAATCTCACTGCAGTAGATATTAGGGTAAAATTGTCGACAGCGGCATCATTCTACATACTACGAAATTAGGATAAACCGAAATCAAGCAACCTCTGAACGGTAGTTTCACAGTAACAGCCGAAAAAATCCATGCTCCCGGTTCCACTGGTCGGCTGGATTCAAATAGTACCCACAAGCAGTTCGACTTCATTACCTCCAACAACAAATGTGGTATTCAGTAGGCGATAGTCGCAAGTTTTGAAACGGGATCAGTATGTAAGTCAAAGATTGACAAGTGTTGCATTAGACTGAAACCGCCCACCGGCGTTTCACATCCACCATTTAAAACTAAGGCTCCAAAATTGATTATAATGAACCGTAAACGAAACTCAATAGGTTTGTAATTTATTTCGCATGTACAACTCAAAACTAGTTGCACGACTGCTGGAACACATCAGTTTTACGGATGGTTACATATTACTTGGAAGAAAGTCTATAAAGTACCTTATTTAGAATGAAACTCATCCGTAATAGTAAGCGGGAAATACACGAGGGAAGATCTTTGTCAGAACCCGACCGTTCATCTTCTGTTTAGATCGGGTGGCATAAATGCAATCTTATAGCACTTCCCGCATTGAACAGATGCTCAGCAGAATTCTTTCTCCGTGGGGTTGGAGGGCTGACCAAGTTTCACAATAAAATCCCACTGTTTTGTCGCAGCTCCTGCATCAAAGATGAAAGGTTCAAATTTTTCCCGTTTTATTTTCAATGCAATGACCGATAGCTGGTTCATCAGTCCGTGATATTGCAGTACTCATCAGACCGGTCGTGCGTCAATGACTAGCCATTTAATTAAAGCAGTGTGATTAGAAAAAGAACGGGATCTAGATTAGTCCAGTACATGAATGACTGATCCTGGTAGAATGTTTATTAGATAAACCGGATTTGTCATTCCCTTGTCAAACCGGATAGATCAAAATTAACAAAGAAGTTTTAGTCTCAATCTATAGCTTTGGCGAAATAAGGCATCGAGATTCAGTACTTGTAAAACTGTACAGAATTTCGCCCAACAAATTAAGCTTCGTCATGTTTGAATTGGCTCTGGTGTTACTGTATTCGCCCGGTGTTAAACTGCCTAGGCGAATACACTGGCTCAAATGATCGCGCAGCCTTTTTCGTTAACATAGTCGGAAAAGAGTGAAATATGCTTCTTCACCGTGGAAATGGTACTTCGAACGGGAGTTTAAGTGGCACAACTGTTCGAGATTTGGATAACATATGGTCTGATAGTGAGCTGTGATAGATACACACTTTAGACAAACCTAGAACGGCGTATATCCGGTGGCAAACTTTGTGCATCCCAACGGATCCAGGTATTCTCAAAGTAGTTACATAATAGTCTCATTATGAAATTTCATTTGCTTAGCTCCTTGTGAAAAGCATCTCTGATGGAAATGCACAAATTTTAAGGCCGCAAAACTTTCGATTCTCCTGGAATTAAAAAAAACTTATCAGTTAGTGAAGTGTTTGTTTTACTCTATAACTGTGAAAAATCGTTTGGGCACATCCCCTAGGGGATTACGGAATGTCTCTTCTCTAATAGAAAAACAGTCCCTTTGCAGAATTATCTGTTGCTCCTTTTCGATCAACAAATCAAATGGACTAAACGGTTTCCCCTGTTTTGACATTTGGTTTGTGGCGCAAGACTAAGCTAGTGCAAGAAAGCAGGTTGTAAACTTACACATAATGTTTCGGAAAAGCAGACTGTTTAAATAACCAGTGAATGTCATTGACCACAATGGGTATTGTTCGACGATGAGCTGCTCAAGAGGTTGGGGGCTTACGGCGGTTCCTTCTCATCCGACTATATATATTTGTTCTCCAGTTTCCTTCTACTGTAATCTTCTTGTTATGCATTACTTATTGGACCTGGATCGGTTGAGTTGACTGGTCATTTTATCTAAGCTCGTTTGTTTAATATATCGGACATTCGCATGGTTCAGAGTAAATTAAAACTAATTCACTGTGCGGTGTGCCATGAAGATGCGTACCTGACAGTTGACAAACTCAATCGACACTGTCGTGAACCTTTCTGAAGGCAGCTTTTCAGTGAAAATAATTATGTGAGATTTCTAACTCTCTTTGTGTGATTGTCTTTTTTCATTGAACAGTATCACCACTGCCTTTAGTCGTGCTAACTTAATGTTGTATCACCAACTTTAGGATCATCGAAGGCTGTGCCTTTGTTTTGTTCATTGAAGGTTTCGCATGCTATTCCTGGCACACACTGAATTTTCGTTCATGTTTTTCGCGTTCACTTATGCACATTAAGCTCGCAGCCCTCTTCCGAATAGTTACTAGCTCCACGAATGCCAGTACCATCTGATTAGGGTTGGCCAGGAGGGAGATTCGGACGAAATGAGACAAATTAATCTGTTCATTTTGATACCACGCGGTTAGTGGATGAACTCATCCACATATCCAAGGTCGGAAGTAGATTAAGAGTGCAGAAAATAGCTGTCAACCGAATTCCCGTAGAGGATATGCCCGAAAGATAGGCTCCGGTTCTACAATAAAATGAATGCCGTAATGTTCCTAATTTTCCATGAAAACGTTCTTTCAACCCTAGCTATTTTCAAGGAATTTCCTACTCAGGTTTCGTGACTGAATGCAACGAATATAACTGAAAATGACCGTTGTGCTAAAAGCTAAAACTGAGGTACGGAGTAAATTTTGAAAGCAAAGACCTTTTGCCGAAATTTGCACATGCTAATATAGGTTAACATATTTTCATTATGAGACGAAATAACCGTGGACAAAATCCAACCAATCTACGGATGTCTTTTTCCAGTTGACCACTTCAAACAAATTATGAGGATAATGAGTTTCGGGTGTTATTATCAACACGGAGATGAAGACTAATTAAGCCGTGCAGATTTTTCCCATGTAAAATAAACACCCCTTTATGCTCCACTAAATTGCCGCAATTTTTTTTTATTGTAAGCCGATTATCAGAGACGAGGTCAAATTAAACTGTGATCGAGGCCACCTAATGTTCGTTCAGTTTTGGCTCGCGGTTCTACTTAGAATCAACGCTGTCCCTGTGGGTGCGACTTTAAAATGCATCTGCAATACACTTTGCTTGCTTGTTTTCGAATTGACGAACTCCGACGTTCACACCAATGTATTCCATGGGATATTCTTTTTACCCCAGTGATGCTACCAATGCATATCAACATGTTCACTTCCCGAAGGCAGAATCTGATTGAAACTCTGAGGCTTGCCGAGGAAAATCCAAATTAGATTCGCTAGTTTGGCAGAAAATTTGGGCGCCGATTGAAGTTTTAGTTCATAAGGACACGATGATTTTACAAAGCTACCGAAAGTAATTCTCGGCCACGGCACAACTGCTGCCTGTGCAAATACTCGTTATTTCACGGAAAAATTTACTTGGGTGTACTTTAAAGCTTGGAAGCTGCCAAAATTTCTTAGCATTGAACATGTTTTCGAATATATCGCTGAAACCAAGTGACTTCGTACGGATGTGCTTTTATGTACCCTGAGGAACTACAGGTAAATCTTTGACCATATGCATTTGAAAATTTAGTGTTATTTACTACCTTAAAAGACTTTCTGTTCACGGAACTTTCTGCGCATTTCTTCGCATATATCTCGTTAAAAAGAAACTCCGCGATCTGTTGCAACATGATTTCATGAGTCTTGCTCAAAATTAAAATTTTACAAACATAGAATGAGCTTGGGGATAAAAAACATTTCCAAACAGTGAAGCAGTATGCAATAGAAGACTTTTCGTATCTGTAGGAGTGTGAACTCCCTTTTGGAAATCACCATCAGAAATGAAAGATGCGTTTTTAATTACAACTTTTCTGTGCCTTATTACTATTTTTGGTAGTTATTATTATTGATGTTATTACCAATATCACCCTCAATTTGTTCGTTTTCAATCTTTGCCTTTATTTGTAGTATTTTCGCAGTTGCAACTCATTGTCGTACAACCTAGTTCCGGAATCTCAGAAGCACTGTATTCGTACATTTTGTAGCTAGGCATGTGTTGCTTCAAAATGACCGCAGCGACGAATCAGTTTGGCGATAGACGGCAATTTGCGGTTGTCCAGCCCATTACCAGACATGATCCTCAATGGTCTATGCCACTCCAAGTTTCGGGATTATATTTACCGCTCTGTGGAGTCGTCCCAACGTCATGAGAGCCCTCCAGACTATGGAAGATGCCGTTTCCACTACACTCATGCAGAAGACAATAAGAATACTTATGTCCATATTTCTGGAAAAACGACATTTGCTGCAGTATAGCAATAAACTGGACAACTAAATCCCATCTGCCCAAAACCTTCCCTTTCGTAATTACAACGGTATCTTTAGCGATTTCAGATGAATGTTACCAAATTATATTGGTTCGAAATCCACTACTCCAAAATTCCATAACTCATTTTCGGTTACCTTTGTAGTAAAGCCAAATTTAATTCATTGGCCTAAGTGGACAACGTGAGGGAGGGCGACACAACATACGAGTTGGACGGAACGAACGAAGTGACCAAGAGCGTAAGTGGTCGACCAATTAGCAAATTCGGTAGAGGTTGATGGCTTCTCCAAGGAATAAATCGCTACTAATGGATCCAGTTAGCAAATCCAGGTCTTTCTTTGTGACGGGACCAAAAAATGTTTCCGTTTTCACGAAGTGAAAAATAAAACTGTCATTGGCTCGTTTACTTCATTCAAAAAATAGTGGTTTTTTCTCAGACAGCTGACCAACTCGGTCACTGTACGTTACACCGGTGGTGTAGTACATTGATCATAATTACATGACTGAAGTGGAACGGTGGACAATTTGCACTCTAAAGAGACGAACGACCTGGATTTGTTTGAACCATGCAGCTTATCAGCGGGGAATTACTACGTTGTAGAATAGAAGAGAGTCGTAAGGGAATGGCTAGGATTGCCAGCCCAATTGCAATTCGAAATGTGAACCTATGGTCAGACGCAACTCACAGATTCAGCCAGAATTTTGAAAGACCCAGATGACGTTACAAAATACTCACCGAAATTTACGACGAAAATCGGTACTGGTATAAAAATAACCTTCCAGCAAACGGTAGTAGAGGAATGAACTTTGTTCGCTCAGTTTAGAATACTATACAGCCAGAAATTGGCCCTTAGTTCGTGCAGCGAGAGTTAAATTCGAAATAAAGGTTTTTTAACTAAGTAATTATTTGATACGACAGTGAGATTTGGACAACATCTTTGAGCACTTTTGGATGAGGGAAAACACCTAACTGCGTCAGATGATTGTTGCCTAAAGCTGTCTTTTAGAAATAGGTAGTGCACAATTGTAGCGAGACTGTCACTATGCGCAAGGATGAGCTCATTAACACGAATAAAAAAATAATGCCGCTTTTTCTGCTATAACGTTGCCTGTTCTTAAAAAGTCAAGACACTAGACAAATCACGCGCGGAATTCATCCAGCAGCTAAGCATTACTTATCTCACCACTTGAGTCCCTCTACTCACCAAAAGCTTGCGGGGCTGAAATTTGAGCCGTCACGATTCTGATTACTTTCTTGTCTATTTTCCGCTGGTTTGTCTTGCAGCATTTAAAATTAGAAAGATTACTTCCAAGCCAATGATGGCCACTGATAATTGGTTAATGCTGCTTGCATTACCTCGCATCAGTCAGTCTCCTGTCTGCGGCTGATAACATGTTCCGCCGAAGATAATATGTAATTCATGTTCGAAAAATTCCAACTGATAACTAATAATTTCGCGAGGAACATTTTGTCACTGTTCTGTAAGTGAAGGTAGTAGGCAGAATCTGTTTAGAAAAACTGCAAATGTCACGGGAAAGCGTTGCTTCATACATGTCGTGAACGACCTACGTAAAAAAGGATGCATAGAAGTTAGAGTGAATTTTTTATAAAGATTAAAAAACAACTTTTGAACCACGGTGGTAACCACTATCATTGCTTACGCTCTATCGCACTAGACAAGTTTATTTTCTGATCAGTTTCTGCAGACATATCTACGTTGATTCTGCGTGCAAATCACTCGGTATAGTCTGCTACAGCTTCGTTGTATTCTGCATAGACAACGAGACAATCGGGACCGTGGGGACAGACTATCGTGAAGTCCAGATATGCCTTAAATACCATTGTCATGAATAAGCTGCACCAGTCGGGATTCTTCTTGTATTTTATTCAAATGTATGATTTGTAAAAAAACCACACCGTATCTCGCAGTTGTTGATTGTTGTTCTTTGTCTTCGGATGCGAAATGTGGATCGGGGTTGATCGACTTCCTGTTGGTGGTCTATATCCGTGTACTGCGGTTCACTGTTGGTAAAACGCACACGAACGGTAAGAAACCAGACACCGACAATCGATGGCATGCATTAATATTTGCTGATGAGGTCACACTACTCATATGCTATTCCCGTATTAACTTTTGCACGCTTTGTTCATAAAATTACATGAGCTTTAAAAATACCAGTAAGTTGCAATTTAAAAATCATACCAGTGGGTGTGAACTAGGCAGCCAGTTTCAACGATTCACGAGCAGGGGAAAATTCAGGGTGCAGGCTTTAACTGGCAACCGAATGAACAGACCCGTGAGGTGCTAATTTCGATGTGCATGCGAATGCCACGGCGTATAAGGTGGGGATGAACCACAAAAACGCAAACCAAAATTAGCCAGAAGATTAATGACAGCAAAATTCATTGACCCACGTTACAACAGAAAAGAAGTGACTATATTCACAATAGACTAGGAACGGCAACCTGGAAAAATCGTTGCTCTGATATTGCGGAAATGTGCCTATACGAGAGTAGCAGTCAATGGTACGTGACAAATAGCCGCGGTTACTTTGCTGACATCTTCGTTAGAATTAGGTGTAAGTGCACGGACGATAGAAACGGAACTCACTTACAATTTTCGCTCGAATAAAATGCGCTGGCCAAAAATGTACTGAATAAAATAACATCATCTTTGAAGGTAGTCTGCACTTATTGTAGAATAACTGTGAGAGCGAAGGCAGCTGACATTAAGCAAAACAAACTTCAGTTCGTCAAATGTGTGGATGTCCTCGGTATCATGGATTTTGAGGATCGAGAATGTGCCACATCGACAAACTGAAACTATATTTGGGAAGGAAGATGTGTATGCCGTAATGGACAAAGGTTTGAAGTTACTTCGCTCACTGAACTGCCGGCGCAGACCATTCTCGTCCGGATATTTACCTCGGATATCGGGATTCCAACAGCGGACACAAGCCAGCGGTTACCTTGTTTTGAGGTAGACTAAGGTGCAAATAGGCAAACTATAAGTATTTCATCTTTCTTTGTGATACTGGGCACACGCAGAAGATAACAATAAAGTAAACTTTGCGATATCCAAACACATGGTAATGGCCCCTATTATTTTTTGCCTCGATAGTAATTTTGTTAGCTGGCCAATTGCTCCAGATGTATAGGTTATGTTTAAAAAGTCCCTCTTTGGATTTAGTCATGCTGACGAAAGCAATTCAGAAACATCGACAAACGGCTTTTTAGGTGGCCAGCTCTGACAGTTCCCAAACCAGCGAAATGCTAGCTAGCTAGGATAAAACGGGTACGAACCACTGGTGAAATTTCTGAATATCTCAGATGAAGCTTTGAAAATGGTGGATTTAATGCCAATTTTACATCGAGGATCTACGAATCTGTTAAAAGAATCTTCAGCCAATGAAGTGATGCAAAACCAAATGCCATAGAAAAAGGTAAAAATTCAAACTGAAAGCATCAGAAGGAACTATTAGTAATCGAAGCATTATTCAAAATTCGCAATAATTAAGTTTACGCGAATGGGGCAATTCATAGGGTTTCACGGACAAGAAGGATCATGCCACAATTAATCTTACTTAGATAGACGAAGCCTATTCCCTCTGTGCTTATTTTTCTCACGTTCTGTTAGTGTGATTCTTTCTTCACAAAAAATGTGATCATTTGCGATCTAATTGCTCTATTGTGTTATTGCACTCTTTCCGAGAAGCTGACAGTCGATACCCGTAAGAACCACGAACAAAACGTTTTACGTCTGTCCTGAACCAAAAATTCGGTATGTGATATTCTGTGTACGTGTTCTCCCAACCCGCAGCTCATTGCTCCTCTCATCCTTGTTGTGCAATCTAAAAGAGCCGCAGACCACGTAAGCCAGGACACAATGGTATCTTCTGAATAAATAATCAACAGTTCGAGGTCCAGTCGTTTTTCGGAACAACTACTCTCATTCTTTCCATTTAAGAAGGGTGCAAGAAAACTCTAGGTAGACGTAGAGTGGACGGTGAGTGGATGACAATGAACTCTGATCAAATAAACCAAAGCGTAACAAGCAGTGTTCCTTACCTCAGTTCCTTCTGTTAGTAACCGATAACAAGAATGATCTTATGACAGGAAAGGTACCACTAAATTGCACTTTTTACTCTGTCTAAATCGTACCAATGGTTCCTGGTTTTCTTGCATTGAAAATATTAGATATTTTAGGTTTGTGCAAGTGGAGTTGTTGTTTTCTGGATATCTTTTCAATTTCTAATTGGTTAATTGCCCATAATTGTTATCATTGTAAATTAATCGCCCGTAAACAAAACGGAGTTTTCGATTTCACTAAGTGTAGTTACCACATAAACAAACACCTTTGTTCGCTAATATAGACGAGGAGTCATCTCATTCGAATAGCTATTCATCTCAACTCATAGGCTCAGAACTTCTCTGATTTCATGACTTCTAGGATTATCGAATAGGTTTTCCTGTTTGTTTCTGGTGAAAACGAAACCGATTTAGTTTGGGAGACGTTGCCGCAACTGTCGCATCGGAAAATTCATCTGGACTCGACAGTGCCGGAGTAAAGTTGATCAGCAGTGGTCAACATAATTTGATCGTCATAGCTGGGAGAGAAGATAGCCATTTCGAATCCTCCAATCACCAGTCAAACTCCCTGCTAATGTTGGCTGCGGCTCACTTCCTGGAAAAAGATGTACACTGTAATTTTGTCAATAAAAGAAGTAAAAGTTAGAAGATATGAAACAATTTTTCTTTGAAGATGCTCAGTTCAATTCTTCTCTCACTCTTGTGTTTGACATGAAGATAAAACCACGTTAATGACTTAAAATCATTTGTTAGTGGAAAGTGTAACACTTGCAACCAAAACTTGTCTTAACCAAAATTTTCGCGGGTCCCGGCAAGTAGCATACCCGCAACCGGTAGATCATGTGAGTTTTACATCCCAAAACGAAACCGATAAACTCTATGGTAAAACAACTCAGTCCGCCGGTAAACAACCTGCCTAGCCAATCAATATCTCATACGAATTCGTTCTGGCTCGGCAAGTACGTCGGATCTGTGTGTGTGTGTGTGTGTGTACGTCTGTGAGTGTGTCTGTTGGTGTGTACTCTAGCAGTTTTCGCTTGCATTCGGCACGATGGCTCATCGAACTAAGGTGCCTCACCAAAAGTCGATCTCAAAACTCAACGCTCGCCTCGCACCGGTGATCTCCGGTTTTGGTAGCAATCTCAGAGTGGCCAACTGGAGAAAATGTAAACCATCTCGTCTCTTTTATCCAGTTCAACCGTTTAGAACGAACACAGGCACGGTAGTCTATTAACTATTTGTGGTAGTGTTTTATTTGTATATGTAGAACAATCTAATATCTACAGGCTATTTTCTTAGCACTGACAGTTCGATAAACAGATATTAACACAAATAAAAGATGACGACAAGATTTTTATAAAGGCCTGCAAAATCGAAATTCAAGTTCGTTAACAGCCATTATTGAAAGCAAACACAGAGTTGCTTCACTAGTATCTTTGAAGCTGACATGACGAACTAGAGAAAAGGTATGGGTTGAAATATAACTGAGAAAGCAGTGACCAGTTTATGTGCCGAAAATTATGCCCATAAATAAGACGTTCAAATACAAGCATGCAACTGAATACGACGGCCTTGTCCCACCTAATTTTTCTGTTAGTGTCTTGTTAGGTTCCTGCTAATTACGGTAGTGGGTACTCTATCCATTCAGGTGGCTGTGTCTCATCAAGGTTCCAGTATCCGATAAATGCCCATATGAACTGCTTCAGTTTGTGATGCTTCTGATGTCTGCGAAATAAATCGTCCATCTACAGAAAATCGATTGCATATTGCAAGTATTAGGTTTGTGTTCAAATGCATGATTAATGCGTGTGAAACTTCGCCTAACTGTCGTTTGTGATCTTGCTCAGGTCGATGACTGTCCGATCTATACCGACATTCGTGATGCGTGCGTTAGCGCTGACGTGCTCAGTTGATTGACCACGAGCCGCGCTAACTAATTTTCTACTGACTGATTCCTTCTCTCAGGTTAATACAAGACTTGTTAAGCGTACGTCAGGTTAGTCGTTGCGCACGGTCTGTCAGATCTCTTATTCTCATCCGCCAAATACGAAGTTTCTAGTTATCCACACGTGCCTTTTACTTCCAGTATAACAATAACCATTCCGGTGAAAGTTGTGGGAAGACTACCGGTCTCCAAAATCACAGAAGAATCGAGTTACTCACAAATATAGTAGATACAGACCACTGGGATCTTTAGATTGGCTCTCTATGTAACCGGCAAGGCTTCCGGTATATTGTTCAGCATGACCATGAACAGAATCTTGGAAAGTTATGTTGTTTAATTTAGTCACTGGTAAGTAGGATGCTTTTTTGAATGCTCAAGTAGCATGCTAAGTTATCCATCAATTTTCGAGACCTCGCGTCATTTTTGTGTAGGTAGACAAACGTGCAAACATTACACTTAGCTGATCGTTGGTTGTACTTACCCGCCAAAGTTTCACTGTCACAAGAAGTCCATAAGCAAATGGGGGAGGCTGAAATGAACTCAAGTGCAGAGCTATAGCTATCCGTTTCATTGGTCATTGGTTTCAAAATATAGGTCTCGTGCCAGGCCGGCGTACAAAAATTGTATTGGGAATCTAGTAAACAGGTCTTTACCTTAAAATGCATCAGTTACCTGGTCAGGATTCCTCTTTTAGAAACGCTGATAATGGAACGGTCAACGAAGTGAATGATTTAGACTAGAGTCTTCTCCTCTTCGGTCACTTGGCCGTTTCGACCGTCTTTCAATAATCTTGCACTCGTCCCGAAAATTGTGCATATTTTTAAATGACAGTAGAGCGAAGGTTAAAGGTGGAGTGTCTAAAAAATAGTTTTATTCTCAGCAGTGCTTCGACGTGGAAATGTTCACATTGCCAGAGCCAGCTCTTGGGAGGAAACAGTAAAATGACGAAAGAGTTTCATGCGATGAAATTTCACGTAATTCCACGACGTTTTCTTTAGCGACACAGGATGCCGGTCTCTTAGTCCGTTAAATGTACTCCATAAAAATTTCTTTAACCGTTGTCGACTTTCGTTCGAGTAGATTTCCAAACATCTTCAGGGTACTTCAGTCAGGTTCAGTCAGTATTCAAATTCCCTTGGAATGACCAGGTTAAGAGTGGCAAATAAAAAAACGTTGTGAATGATGGTCCGCGAAGTCGTCGATGGGTTTTATCTAGAAGAAATTTAACGAATTATTAAATGCATTTCGGTTACCACAGCATGTGGCCTATCATCCTAATCAAATTTAAATTGTTAATACTACTAGTGTATTCCTTGTCACGAGTGAGTTTAGCTTGCCATAGTCTTAGATTCGCAGTATTGCCTGAAGCACTGGTTATATTGAACATTACATAAGCGAATCACTAGAGGTAATAAGAAACGTGGAAATGTGCATGCCGTTTATGAGCGTCTACAAATACACGGAATAAACTATAGTGGAAATAATAAAACAATGACTTTTTGGGTGCCCAGTGGTAACCTTGAATAACGGGATAGTATTAAAAGATGAGAACCGAAGTCAAACATCAAAAACAACCTTTAAATGGAGCCGAGGTTTGCAAGGGTCGACCGCTGATATACGCGACCTGTGAGCTGTGGCAATGTTTGTTGGTTTAACTAGAAGTTTTGGGACATTTCCGTCTTACAGGGGAAGACTTATCTGAACAAACATACATGATTGCAAGTATATAAAAAAAACCACTGTTAAATATGAGTGACTTCGCCATCTGCAAGCTTAGAACTCGGAGAAAAAAGATATGGGTTTCGAAGAAGACACTTAATTGTAAATTTATGATACCCATTTGGTATATTTCTTCTTCATATTTATCTGTTACGCTGTTTATTTAATCCATCGGATTCCAACTACTGATAGTGCGTAGAAGCAAATTTTCATGACTGGATCTTGTCAAGCGATCTGACCAACGATGATGGAGATATTCTCATCATCTCTGCTTTTTTCCTGTGTAATTACATATAGTCTGACTCTTGTACCGAGCATCTTATGTGTGGGCTGGCAGAAACTTAATGGTCTACGCGACTTCGAGGCCAACCCTACAGCTGCGGAAGCTACCTACACAAGGTCAGCGAAGTTATTTACGAGATCAGTGAAGAATGCGCACAGTCAGGGACAGTTTTCATTTTGGTTGCTGCAATCCCTTTTCCCTCTCCCAGATCCAGTGGTACGGGATAGGAGCATGAAGCATTCAATATGCGCAATATTTTATTGCACGACTTTGAGATAAAATGAATTAGTGAGCAAAACAGAAGAAGAAAATTGAGTCCGATTCAGTGGAGTTAAATTAGTTACTAGGTTATCGACTAAAAGATTTTGCTTGATTTAGTCGAACCCGAGAAACCGTCGCTTAATAGCTGTTGACATCTTGCACATAACTATATTCCCGAATTCTCCAATATTTTCATGGGAAGTACGGCTCTTTGAGTGTCCAACAGACTGGAGTTAGAAGATATATGAAGTTTCTTTGATCAAAGTGGATAAATGCATAATTGTTCCATTTTAGCTAATAACACTCCATTCACTAAGAATAATTGAAGGAACACTGTTTAGGAACTACTTCTGTCTTGACTGGTCACCGGTGCATACTCATCAAGAGCACAAAGCTTTTCACATTCAAATTTGGAACTTCGCCGCCAGCGTCCGAATTGGTGTCCCTGCGTTTACCGCGTCATTTAAGTTGCGGCCGCAAAGCAGTTACGTGACTTACTCGATCGAAAGCACCAATTAAAAATCGTACAGCTTCCACAATTTCAACCGAAAGAGCTTGAGCTGATAATAGCCCAATGCTAAAGGTCAATTTACTCCTTAGAATGACTCGGTACTTAGGTGAAAAGAACCTATTCTTAAAAATGATTTAAGTAATCCGTTAAGGTTACTTTGTTTCTCAGCAGTAACCTTTGCACAGCCAAAGATGCAATGATTTTGACCACGTGACAAATGTTCGTCTGAAGCCATCTTGGTGCACACATTCTGCATTTCACACTTCTTCATAAATACTGCCTAACTTCTTACTTGGGTCAGGCCTCTTTCCAATCATCACCACGCTAAACTGCGACCACTTTTCTTTGCAGAAGGTCAACTTAACACGAAATCTTCCTCCATTTCCTTGAGGTGATTGTGGGAGTGTTTATTTTGCACGAGGACATTGTTATCCCATCTCAACCAGTCTTTAGCATAGGTTAGAGACACTGTTTGGTTGTTTTGCTCAACCCCCTGCACCATGTTTACTCCAAATATATTTGCATAATAAAGCACAACAGCAACGGTCTAGATGTTGGCCTGGAATAGAAGCGATGAACGAGCCACGTGTACACAGTAGTAACGAGTTATTCCGCATGAAAACGGTTGGCGGCTTATCGTAGAGCCATAAGAGAAGATTTCGCAACTTCATCTTACCTTAGTCAAAATTCATAAAACATGGCAGTTATAAAAAAAATTTTCAAACTATCATCAGTCCTTCGAATTACCTTTACAGCAGAATTCGAGATTCGAAATACGAGAAATATATTGCAGACCCAAATGCCAGAATTTTCCGCCTCGGCCGAGATGGACTCCTTGCAAGGAAACGACCTATGCATTCGTACAGCAAATTCTCCTCCGCAAATACATCTATCCCACCGAGGTCGACCACTTATCGCATTTTCATCCGTTCTACATAACAGGAAACAATAATGTTCCAAGTTATCTAGCCTCTTTGTTACCAAAATGAGACAGTTCATTTAACAAAACCAGCATATGGATGTTTGGATAGAAGAATGCCCGGTACGCATGCCTGAAGAGCGGCAGTAACCGCGAAACTGGTTTTATGTTTCCGGGGAAATTTTGTTCACTCATCCGTATGCGAAATATACTACTGAGAAGGAAGACTGACTGTTTTCCAAGGTTTTGCCAGCTCATGTCTCATGGCAGCTTTACCAGTGTGTTCGTAGCCATAAGTAGACAAACCGCTTGTTTTGCATAATACGATGTATCCTGAAAGGTTAAAATAAATGGACTGGCTTCTCTTATCTTTCAGAAGGAAAAACTCAGTTTTTAACGTTTTTGTACATTTCAGTGATAGGTAGAAGAACAGGTCACTTAAACAAGAGCTCTAATTAGCATTTACGATTGTAGTTTATAAAAATAATCAAAACTACAAACTAGGGAAGACTTGGCATCTTATATTCAAATGACCGTATCCTAACAATTAAGGTACCCAGACGCCTCTCTCCTAATATTACTATTATAATCCCATGAATTCATCAGTATTCATGGACGAACTGCAAGGGTAATTTAAGAAGGCCTCGTGATATATGAAACCTTTTTCTAGTTTCATTAGCCAAGTATATCGGTATTTATGCCTGAAATACAGCAAAAAGGCGTTTACCTACTGTTGAACTCGTCTGGAGGGAATTTGTGAAGGCTATCATCCATGTGACACAGTGTACATTTCAGTAGCCATGTCTTTCGTTGTAAATGATCTGGTTAAACTGACCGGTGTGGTTCACAGGAAACTCGATTGATTTATCAAAACTTGAAAAATTCAGTTTACGTTCATGAGTGGATCAGGTTACTTTATTAGTATCCTAGGCGAAAAATAGGGATCTAGATATCTGAAGGGATTAATTGAATTCGTAAACACTATGATTAGTTGGGATGATTAGTATCATCATCATCGTCATCATCATCGTCAAGTCATCAAGACGGTTACCACAATACGTGCTCGTGGGGAGAAAACAAAATTGCAAATTGTTTTTTATCACATCCTCATAGTGGAACAGTGGAACCGAAGGTGGACAGAAATGTTGGACAAAACGAGGTACGCCTCCAAATCGTAATCACAATTATGATGGATTAAAGGGTAATGGTAAAAGAATTAATGAGTTACAGATGGTTAGAGAGTTCGATCGCATAAGTAAGCTGAAGCATTTGTGAACGTCATGTTCTGACCAATCTACTACTCATTAAATCTCCCATCTGACACGCTCGTAGAGCACAAAGCTTTGATTAAACTTCAACTATCGCCGATTTGAATGACCGAACGTTATTCATTAATCTATTGAAATTTAGTGCAAACTCAATGAACACAAAACACCCATTTAATAGTGATCCTAGTAGGACATGAGAAAGTTGAATTCGAGCGAAAGAAAGGGAACACCTAACGATAAAGGTGTGGTTACTTTCGCACACGCTACTTTTGGTTTCCCTACAATGAGAGACTAAACTGAACAAACTCATCCGGCATTGTTCTTTTATTCATTCAAAGCCCAAACGCGGACGAAAAAGAAATGAACTCACGGATACATGTCACAAAAAGAAGCAATTTGTAAGTAGGTTCAGGTCAACTAGCGAAAACTTCGAGAAAGAAATAACCTCACGAAATCTTAGTACTCCACTCATCACCACTGCGTTCACTGAAAAGATCACGCTAGCATACTCCTTTGTGTAATTAGCATATTTCTTCGTTTCAATTGCCCCTTGATTCCCTTATGGTTGCAACCGTGTGGACGCTTTACATGGATGCTCACACCTCGACTCCCACCGCGTTTCAAGCACAGAAACACGAATTAGTCGTAGTAACAAGAATTTCGAACGTCCGTGTTGGTTGATTCATTAGCGCTTGCAAAGTGGGACTTTTCCTGCCCCCATTTCGATTGTGTAACCGGACGCTTTTATATTTGACCTAAAGATGGATATCAACAAGTACACTTGAATGTAACTTGAATAAAGCGACTGCTTTTTCAACTTCATTGTGTTGTCTAATTGGAAACCCGAAACCACTTATTAATAACATGTGTTACATAGGGGAATGGAGTGAGTGACTTGGAGAATGTTTCCACTGTTCTGAATTAGTGAATTTAAGCGAGAGATGGAGGCAGAGAGAAGGAAAGCCAGTTGTGTCTTTTGTGTACAAAAAACGTTAGATTTTTCTGCTTACTAACATTCGAATTGTGAGGAAATGTCTCTTCTACCCTAGTCTAGAGGGCCCAGCCTTGTGAAATGGTATGCTGTTCCACTTAGGCCAGAATAAAATAACCCCGTTGGAGTACAACCCTTAATGATTGTGCCAAAATCAAGAGCACTCAGGCGAAACAACTTGCGAACCTTTAGAAAGGTATTAAAAAACGCATCATTCAAATCTGCCGAATTCAATGAAATTGTTGCTCCCGAATGTTAACTGCAGACAGCCGAGAACATCAGCAGGAAATAAGATGAAACTAGCGTCTAAGCAAACAGCCTTGCGAGATAGATTATATCGTAAAACATGCTTTCTGACAACAGTGCCAAATCTTTGTGTTAAATGTTTATTGCAAAGCATCAGCGGAAAAGTATTTGTCAAAACAAATCTGAGATTTGGATACCTCTAGCAGAAAAGCCAATCGATTTTATTTCACCCATTCATGCAACAAGGTGTTCTGTTCATAAGGGATACTTACGTCGCCATCGTTTCCTCTCTATTTTATTGAGAAATTCTCATTATTGTCATGCTAAACTGAACACAGTTACTGGGTTCAAACGCACGGGGTTCCCACTGACGGAGTAGTTGCATCTGGCCGTGTTGTCTTTCCAATCAGAATTTAACACATCGGCATTTGTCAGTTATTCAGTTTACTGTTCCGTTTCTTGACCCTAATTGTCAATAGATTTTGTTTTATTAAACTAATGCCACACAGGATATCTTATTCCAATAAACAGCTGAAATCCTTCAAAGAAAAAGCGCTACCTGGCTGCTCGGGTTCTTTCGGAACTGTGGCACGGAACAAATGAGAAAGAACATCACAATTTCCGGAGCTCACCTCAGGTAGCACAGCGCGTCGATTAACTGATCTACTTTAAAGACTTATACATTACAGGAGACTTATGACGATTCTCAGCATTAACGTTCGTTCTCTACAGACAGATTTCTCGATGTTGTCTGACCTCAGCTCAGTTGAGTGCAATCATTTTTAAAACAACAACCAAGAAAACGGATGATGAAGTTAGCCAAATCGAGTAAGTCGCATGCAAAACGCCGATAAAATCACGTATATCATTAATCAATCATCTTAACAGGTTTCTAATTTTCACAAACTCAAACATACATATTCATCTTGCTCTGTTCATTGTAGTCTAACATTCCTAACTACTTTAAGCCGGATCAAGCTTTTCTTGATTTTCCCTTCATTCAAAGGTTCTAGTGGTGACCACCAGAAACTTATTGGGTTTATTTTATGAACTCCGGTTGAATGCACCTACATTTCATTGTGCGGAGCTGCCGTTTTTTGGTGTGGCAAACAGTGCTAATTTGTCAACTAAATAGAGGCCTTATTCTGTGCTCAATTTCGTTCCCTTCTTGGTTCATCTGATCATGCAAAATCATGGTTGAACCTTAGATTTACATTCGCATTAATTAGCGTTGACTCAAGCAAAATCAGGAATGGACGGGAAGAGTTCGCAGAAAGATAGGCTGTTCCGAAAACATTTGGATATGCAACGAAATGCAAAAACAGAATAGGTTTTCTGTATTCGAAGATGGTGATATTTCCGTGTTTTGAGGTCATTTAACCAGTTGCCTTAATTTATGTTCAACCTTTGGTATCCCATGGATTAGTCTGATGTTCACCCAGTTCTTTTCTCAAGTCATCACATTAAACATTGAAAAAATGAAAGCATTTTAGGCATAAGAAGTAAGCAGAAACTGGAAAAATCTATCGTGGTGGAGAAACCACGCCGAATTTGGCATTACCCCTGCAGTTTAGCAGTGCGTAAAATCTACCAGCAGAAATTCACGTTACAGAAGAACGAATGCGGACGTTAAGCCGCATGTATACACATTTGGATGGAGAAAAAGGTTAGCAATCTACCCTCATATCGACAGAAAATAACTCTACAATCGAAATAAGAAATCGCATTCCTACTCAGTATGCTAGGAGAAAACTGCTTGTACCAGATAAAAAGATGTTATGAAATGAAAAGCCTCTGCAACACGAAAGTGATGCCGATCTTAATGCAGCCAAGATGATAAAAAAACAATTAAGGCCCATTAACTGAAAAGCACTAAAATACATCAGCCAATAACAGGGATGAACTTACAGATTGCCTTTAATATAAATCTTTGTAGACTGTAATTAGGCCGATTAAACATCCGTGACCGGCTTTGCAACAAAGTCGTTCGTGTGTCCCTATCATCTTTTATCCGCAAACCAGTCGGTTCACCAGGATACCATGCCACGCTGATCATTCGGACTGGGCAGAACGGGCTGAACAATGCGTGTCAGATTGTATTACACGCATCGATAATTGCACGCAGTTCTCGACCTGTACCTTTTGAAAAAGGTCATCTATTCATTCTCACGCTATCGAACTACCAGGAATCCAAAGTTATCAGTCAACTTCACAGTGGAACATGCATTGTCTGCAATGAGCTGTTGAACACTAGTGAAACACGGACAGCTGTGAATAAAATACCTAGGCAACATCGTGTTTGGAGACCAGATATTCAACTCACATTAATGAAAATGGGCGAAAATTAAGTTCGAAAAATCACTTAAAATTTACAGCACAATCAACGTGGAATGACGTTTCACGCAATCAGGATCCCAATGTGGTTGCGCAAAAGCCAACCTCTACCTGGCCAGTGAGATGATTAGCTGACGTACATATGAGATTCTAGTAATTGCTAGGTGCGAAAAAGCATCTGCGAATAACATGAAGTAATTTACAAATTTTCTTCAATATATCTGTTTGCAGACTGTAATTGGGTCACTTAAACATGGGCGACATTGGTGGCCTGGGTAAACACGCCTGAGCATGAAATACGAAACCCTACTGGAGCTCGAAAATTTTGGAAGGATGATGCAAAATTACCACACTTTAAGTTCATAAATAATAACAAATGCGCTTTTCCAACGAAACAACTTATTCTATCGTGTATTCTACCCAAGATGATGCCCGTACTCAAAAGATGAAGATAATCACTCGTTAATTGGAGTATTTTGCATCATCTAGCGTCTAACACTCATGGTCGATCACGAACGGAAAACAGTTCGTTTAGGGAGGATCTTGATCTACATCAAAGTCGACCCTGCGTCAAGGTCGTTTAGGAGCGCCACCCTTATTCCTTGCATTGTTACCAACATCGTAAAGCAGCGGGCGATGAGCAGTAAAATCTATCGGAATTGCAATGTTAAGGATAAGGAGCTGATTTCATAGCAATGGTTGATTTATAATTTTGCATTTAGAATCCAAGCGTGCTTAACTAAACAAAGTCACCATTTAAATCATATTATATCAATAAACTATGTCCCCAACATGATTTTCCAAAAGTGACTGCAAAGTTACTTATACTCATTAAAATTTCATGACGGAAGTTATTTTCTCTAATCGTATTGCAGATTAATACTGATCCTTCATGCACCATCGTCCAGACAGACCTTGAACAATGTTAAACGTTCCACGGTTTGCCAGATATGCAGCATAAATTAATAGCTCAATGAAGCAAGGCGCATAATTATTCCGTTTAATGACAGATGATGCTGAGGGCCTCAAACTAAGGATCCGTTAATATTGCTGATGAATAAACGATGTGTGGTGATCTGAAAAATACCCACAAAATGAATACTTCTAGAAAGAAATTCCCCAACAACGTTGCCACGCCTTCTTATTCCCGACTGAGCTGTTCATTCTCACACGAATGCAATTTGAAAATTCTTGCCACCGGCTAATTAGGCGTTCCGGATAGGGGTAACTTTGTCATTGTGATAACAGAGTTACTCCCTTTATTGTATGGAGGTATGCAATATGAAGAAATGGCAATGTCTCCGAAAGACGTTCCGTGTTTTATTAAACGGGTTACAATGAGTAGAGTCATTTCCTTCAGTCTGACGTGAATCGGGTAAATTACACTTAGGTTGGTATTATGCTCCATATAACATCATATTCCGGACTGAATCTTGTTTCTATCCGAAATATATTTCGCGTCTTGAAGTGATAATTAAAGAAGATACCTAAGCAGGTGATACTGACGTCATTCTAACACAATTTGCTTGATTTCCCCGGGAACTGAATTCGGTCATGCTAGTGGTAGTGCCACCAGAATGAGTCCTGTTCTTGTTCTTTGACATTTTTCCTCTGACAGCTTCCGAATCTCAGCGAACCCGCTTCCGATCGATGATGCACATCTTCGTCCTCGATGACCCTCCAGACTATTCACATTCAGTGTGCGAACACTGATGCGCTTAGCTCAACAGGGCTGTTTAGCCCGTGCACTGATGAGTTTAGCCATCCCAATGTGTTGTGTCCACGAGACTCGCATTCCAGAATGCAGCTCTGTTTTCCAACTGGTATTCTCATTTAACAGTTCCGTGAAGTTTCAACTGTTTCCTCGTTTTGGTGGCACTGATGCAGATCTCAATGAGACGGCTGAGGCTGCATTGCTTTGCTGAATCCTGATAGACAGTCGGCTATGTAAAATGTGACTTAGAGATTTATGCAGCTTATGCGCCAACATATATCAGCTCAGATGCAGTCAAGGATAGCTTCCATCGAAAACTGCCCGACCTCCTATGTACAGTAAGGCGACATCGTGATTTTTACAGTAGACACAAATGCTTGAGAGGTCGGCTGTCCTCTATTAAGGCTCCTCTTGCCGGCCCTCTTGGCCGTCTCCCGAAAATTGGGAACAGATTTTGGCCCCGCTTTTGTGCAATCTATCGTTTCTCGCCAGTAAGAAATTCATATTTTTATCGCCGGTGCGCTGTCTGGAGTTCGTTGTCTGCGAGTCAGCAGTGGACCAAAATCAACCGTATCTTAATTAGTTTCAAAAGATGGGCTGTCTACATGAGTGGCGGTCATACTGGGGCACTGCCCTCGATTTTGATCACGCATTAGTATGCACTAAGCTGTCCATATGCTTCCGTGGGTGTTCAAAACGCTGGTGCAGCGTCGGTTGGAATGTGACTAGATGTGTGCCTCAACCTGTTTATCACACTTTGGAAGTGCGCCGGCTGAAAAGCTAGAATTAGCTCTACCTCACAACATCAATGATTTATGCTTGCTTATCAAGAATGTTCTTCTCTCTAATGGCTTAGCAAGTTGTGGTCTGACCCTTGAGGTTCTGCACCACACTGTCATAAGCCAGCGCATTCCGGCTGACAACGAGTAATGAAACATGAACTCAAAGCAAGCTAGCGTGAGGATGGCGATCTTTGAAGATGGAACCTACTGCAGCTACGGGAAATTCCCATAAGCTGTCTCGCCTCCCAGCTAACGCTAGGAAAGCGATGCTTGTAAGCGAAACGATGTGTGGAGCTGAAGGTTAATCGGTCCACAATAAACAGCGACGTCTATGCTGGGCGGAGCATTTAAAGCACAAACTAGCTAGCCTTCAGTATCAATCCTCCCTTAGATATTCCGGTAAGCCATAATGTCCGGTTATAACGGATCTGCTACCTAAGGCGCAGGTCCTCAAGGAAATGCAACCCTTGGTATGTCATAAAGTGTAAGGACTGCACTAGCCTTCTATTTTAATTTAAAGATGCGGAGATGGAACTGAACAAACCACTTCTAGTTTTCTCCGAAATCTAGTGATTTGATGAAGTCTTCTCCAGCTTAATGAAATCGACTGTTGTCCGCATTTTAAGAAACCTGCATCCGGTGAATTCGCCCACCATATAAGGGTAAGCCATATCCCTATTGTGACTAAGTTGCTAGGGTTTCATTCTATTTAGGTTGGACAACAAGCGTGAACATCAAACTCGTGAGGAACGGGCTGGGTTCCACACTGGTCATGGAGACACTTATCAGATCTTCACCCTACAACAGCTGTTGGAATGCCATTTTACATTCCAAACGCCAACGACCATCACTTTCCTAGGCATTCACGCAGTCTTCGACTGTGCTGATAGGCCTGTACGGTGGCACAGTTTGTTGAGAAATGGAGTACTTGAGACGTATGTGTCGACCTTCAAAGAGTTGTGTCGTCATACGTCAGGTCAGGTTAGAGCTTATGGCCAGCCTTGCCACCCTTCCTCGTCTTCGCTGGAGTACGGCAAGGTTGCTCTGTATTCTCACTTCTATTCAACTTTCTCATAGAGAGTGTTCTGCGGAACGCTTTTGCTGGTCTTTTAGACGTTAGATAAATGGACAGATACGATGCCACCTCGAAATAATGCGCTTCCAAATCCATCAAAATTTCCTTGGGGAAGTTCCGGGTTAGAATCTTATTGTAGCCAGTCAGCTGTTAGACAGTTTCGCCTTTTGAATAGGTAAACCAGGTTTGTTCACTTTGCAAAGTCAGTGATCAATTCACTATTAATAAAGCACTGTGCAAATGTTCTATTGCTATTAGGAATCATCAGCAGTTTTTCAGTTGTGATCTGCACTGCGAATAATTCCGTATGCTGTATTATCCCTTTTTTATAAGTAATGACACCATAACAAAAGGGACTTTTATTTGAATAATACGAATCTTTGACGCTTGCCTTGGGTGCATCGAGAAGAAATACTTACTGTGCGTTTCCTTTTGGATTGCAAATTCATTGTGCATCACTGTTGGTGGTGCACACCACTACCTGGTTACTTGGGCCTGCCCTGACCCGTTTGGTTCACCTCAAGTTCGCACAGTCTGATCATTATCATCTGGTTGTCCACCTAATTTCACCCGTGTTACGAACTCATTGGAAATCAAAGTTTTGTAATAGTGAAGAGGCAGTTTTTAGTTAAGAAACTGCTTTGCATTAACCTATTCTTCATTTAAACATGTTGGCTTATTGACCGACCAAACTGTCAACGAAAGAATACTAATTTACACTAAGCATCTTATAAGAGAAACCTTTACCATAGCACTATTTTTACTGCGTAGAGAGGTTCTTCTCATGGAAAGCAGTGGTTTTTACGCTTACTTCGAACTTCCATCACTGCCAATATAAAACCCCGTTTTACACAGTATGAATTTCTCAAGAGATCACCAGTTTTAGATCGTGAAACAGAATATGAATCAAATCACCTGTTGTTTACTCACCTCTACGTTCCTTCGGAGAAGTATGGATAAGTAATTATTGCTATGGCATCAGTATTAATAGATGTATTAGTATTTGTGATATCTCTTGCAAGTTCCTAACTACTGAATATATACAGAAACAAACAACTGGTTCATGAAAGCTACCGATTTATTCACAAAGCCACAGATAGACCAGACAGCGTGTGAATTCATGGAACCAATTTTGGAGATGACATTAGCTCGTTCTTAGCCTGAACCAAGCCTGGGGAACTAGAGCAGACAGGTGCGATTAATCATCCTAATGGGAATAGGAATGCAATTGTGCAAAAAGAACAGTGTGTGGCCGAGTAAAGGAGAATAGCCTTGGCAATAAACTATCCGACGTGGGTTGTCTTGACAACGAATCAGCATGCGATGACAATGTAACTGATGCGCGCACGAAGTTATGGTTATTTAACACCTTAAAATCATACCTGGAATGCAGTGGCAATCTAAGAATGCACTAAAATGCAGTCATATCTGGGTTCGTATCATGGCACAAGCAAAGTAGGAAAGCATACGACGTCGCACAGGCAATTGATAGTTTCGTGATTTCTGGTCGGTGAGTTTGAGATTTCGATGAGAAATGTTTCAGCACTAATCAAGATATGGCAACTGACGACGTCATTGGTGAGGGCTCATCAGATTACCATGAAAGAGAGTAGCTAAAACCCATGAAAATGCTCAAAATCCCCGAGAGCAATGGAGTACATCTGTTAATGTTGCTGAGTTAATTCTGGTTTCAACCTACCTCTGAGTACCGCAAGTTTTTTCATTATTTGGTCACACCAGTGGGATTAGCACAGTCCCGATCAAAACCTAAGCATAATCGCCTTCGGACGTGAAGGCGCTACTTGCTAATTCCGTTGCTTATTACAGTTCCTGGAATTGGAACTCCATGGTCAGTTGCTTCCTCAAATGGTGTTTTTACTGAACACTTTTTCGTTCTTATTTAGCTCGTGGTGTACAAATCCCAGCTTATACTCCATTTGAATCTGGTAGAATTCTAATTGATCTCGTGTCAGTAAGTAGGAAAAACCACTCAGAATAACCGAATCACATCAGAGAAGTCGTCGGAACAACTTTAGTCGTACATTGAATTCCTGCAGAGGAATTGTTTATCCCAACTGTCGATCGTTGTTAGCGACCATAGCTGCTCACGGATTGGCATTGCACGGGAAAGGACGAGATCTCACTACTTAATTTACGCTTCGAAATATGCTAACTTATTTGATCTTTAAAGGATTTGCTAAAACGGACGATGTGGATTTAGTGAAAAAGTTTACCTCTCGAAAGTTAGGGTGGTGGAAAAAGCGAACAATAAAATCGATCTGAAATATGGTTTGAATTGTCCCCATTAAGCCACACTTTGGCTGTCCTCGGTATCTTAATTAACGAATAGTGTGGGCAACTGTCATGTCGGTTCAAACTGCCGGTTGTGAGCTCCATCATGCTTGTTTTATTTTGCGATCGAACAGCATAATAAGGAAATAGTCTGGCAAAGCTTTGGCTAGTCCTTCTTAAATTAGAAATGATTGGTGCTCTCTCCATTTATACTATAGTCCCATATGTGCATTTCCCGGTACTTTTCAATAGTGTTTATTCTAATCTTCAATTACTATTTCTTGATTGAATTCACATAGAGTGAAGACAATTTTAGACAAGATAAATGTTTTCTACAAAGGAGAGAGTCAAAAAGGAAATAACCAAAACACGAAGCGCGTCAGAAAAGCTATGATTAATATACCTAGGTTCCTCCACTTTGTTTGAACTGTTTGCGCTAATTACTGCTGAAGTGATACGCTTACTATTGTCAACTATCAAAGGGAGTTTAGATAAATCCTGAAAATCACAGCATTGCTGTCTAGTTTATACGCTAATTGTCAGTTTGCCTGATATCCTTGTTTGTCTTTCCATCTGCCCCTCTCTCATTATTGGTTTGCGAAATTTCTTAGTGATCAACTTTGGTAAAACAACAGGTGTCGCCCAGCTGATGTTTTGCTTTTATTTCGGGAGCTAGTTTCTTTTGTGAGCTCTGCTTATATATCCCCCAGGCAACAATTAGTGAAGCAACTAACACACCACCCGCCTCCTCTAAATATCTTCTATCTGGGCACATGGAAAGTGATTTGACATTCAATTAATTCCGCTTCATCATCTTTTAGCATTGCTATCAGTTTGAACATTGCATCAACAGGTGCTTATTGACATCTATGGGCGTTTGATTGTTTCACGTGTATCTGCTCAATTTCGGGCCCCCGATTGTTGAAGGCAGAGACACAGCTCGTATTTCGTCTAAAGTTAAACAACGTCCTATACTCTTGGTATCCATCGGCTTAGCGGTGCTTTGCCATGCAAATGAGGTTAAAATGTAATCTTGGTATAACGAAAGTGAAACTGTATAGGAGGTTTTGGTTGACCCGTATTAGCAAGATTATCATACCTTAGTATTACAAAATGGAACATCGGAAAAGAATGCAACGGTGACCGTTGACCCGCCTGAATTATTGTCTGATTTGACAAATAGATATTGGTCTCCATCTTATTCTCACAATAGGTGTGCTTTCGCCAAATCGCCTGAGGTCATTGTGATGAGAATTTGTGGACTGGTCGTAATTCGTGACTGGCGTGCTGCAGTACTATTAACAATTTTTCATCTATGATCGGAAAACATGCAAATCACAAAAGGCAAACTATTTAACAACCCGGAATTTTCTGGCTGCTGGAAAACCTTTACAAATAGTTCAATATCTTCAGTTTGTTCCATGTTGGACGATTATTGGCATCTAATTATTATTTGGTAGATTTTAGCGAGTGGTAAGCTGATACGCGGGTAAAAGTCGGAGGTCCCAGAGTAAACTGAACCCATACGTGGAAACCACTGACGCCTTTGTTCCGCCTGCCTCGAACCAACTGGGCCAAGAGACCAAGGTGAGAATATTCTTGCACGATGAATTTACTTATTCATGCAGCCCGAATCAATACGTATCGAAATGTATCAATGAAAATGCCTGCAACTTTAGCTGATATAAGTCGATGAATTCACAACAAGCTGGTTTAAAATATTTCTTGAGTTCAATTACTGATAACAAATTCACTTAATCAAACCAACCTACTGATTTTGGAATAATAAGTCATAACTGTATTACTTCACTATGAGTGTTTTGCTTACTTGGCACTCAACTACGAGCAATCAATTTTCATCTCTCCTTACTTCTCAACTGGTAACTATCATCAAAGCAGATAGTCTTATAATCATCATAACTAGTTCAGAAACTGACAGATGGAGAAAATTCCCACATTGCACCACGGTTAAACATTTTTTACGGTCTCATAGGGTAGTCAAATTTATGGAGTCACCATATTGAAGGGGTTGATTGTAAAGATTATGTACCGAATCCTGTCATTGCTCTGTGCACGTTCAATTAAATTGCCTTCAAAACTATCCACTCACTAGTTTGATTAACAAGAGTGAAACTGAATAGTGTCCCCTGTTTGTCGATCTCAACTGCCATTTTCGGTGATCTCCAGCAGCAGTTAAAACGGATTCTTTTGATCTCTCCAAATTTGAGCAAATATTGACTCGATAAGAGGATGTGAGTGATTCGAAAGAAACCTGAAAACAGAAACGGTCTTTTTAATTGTAAACTCTGCAGCCTTCTTTGGTCCTACACTTCACAACTCTCGCCGCAATTTCGAACACAGTGCGTTTGTTTGAAAACGAGCGAACGATCACAGCAATCCCGTGAATGAAAACTCCAAAGTATACCTAATTTGAAATTGTTTTTTTTTTGATAGTTCAAGGTAGAATATCGTGCATTTGAAAGAAATTTGGGATTGTAAAGATTGCCTATAATTGAATGCTGAGTGAAATCCAAACGGGGGCAAATTTCCACCATGATTTCTCTAACAGCCAAACAAATAACAGCCAGAGATAGTGCCTAGAGAAATTGAATTTGGTACTTTTGTGCAAAGGTTTCTCGGGATATCCAAATGTGAAACATTTTCCGTTGGGTTTCATCAGACTTCATTCCAGTTGGATCAGCTTCCCCAATGACGCTAGGTGCTCCCATCTCATCGGATTGTGCTAAGTGACTGCTGCTGACACAAACAATAAAGACGCATATATCACTTTGCAAACCACGATCAGTGGAGACAGATATCAAAGTAAGCAGAAGCCACTGAGTGACAAATAAACAGCTGACGTTAGGAATGCCGACTGGAGAGACTCCCATGACCACCATGTCTAGCAAATTTCGACCCCGGTGAAAGGCAAAGTGAAGTATGGACAATAAACATGAGTACTACGAGGATTGTGAACAAAAACAGGTTGTATTTACTCAAGACTCGATCATGTTGAATAAGTAGTTCGTTGCCGTTTCTTGCTAACTGCCCACATGGACGCACGTACACATATGGATGCACGCGCATCCAGGGTGATCACGTGAATTCAACAACGACAGAACAGTTAGTCCTATTTGGATCAACTAGATAGGGGTGTATTAAATAAGTCGTTAACTAATTAGTGATTTCTACACTTTGGATAGCCGTGTGTGACCGTTTATTCATATGCAAGCCCCGCCCAAACAACACACTTTATCCCGCTCTGCAAACAGACACGCCTTCCCGATTGTAGATAAGGTGACATAATGGTCTCAAATAATTTGATAAGTAACACACGTACACAACCATCACACTGGTTAATAGCTGTCCGTAAGAACTTGATTGCATGTTATCCAGGCATGATCGCCTGAATTGCTTTTGACCTCCACTCGACCAGCCCATTCATTTCAGAGCTGGGTAACTAGCTCGATCGTCACCTCATTGTGGAGCTGCACAAATGCACATCCCCAAGCCATACACAGCTGCAAATAATCGCCCCACCCACTGAAGGTGGAAACGATGTGCGAGGTTATTACGTATCATGATCAGGGATTTACGGTAAACATTATGCATGCATGACCTAATAGACGGTTGAGTCGGTAACCTGGTACTCACTGTGACATTTGCAGAAATGGCCAGTGACCGGTAAATTACATGTTAATCTGCTCGAAAAACTACAGTTTTCTGTCGACAGTATCCGCCGTTAGGCGATCAAAAGAGGCCGATCAGAATGGTTCTAAATTAGACAAATAGCACGTGCATGTCTATCCGACTGCCAGGTGTTGCAAGTGCATAAATATTTATGTAGCCATCCGCATTCGTCAACTTAAGAAAATTTGAAGCATACACCTAATGATGTATTCTCACCCTATCGGCCAAATCCAACTAAGAAGCTCAGCCCGCAAGCAAGAATTTTGTGTAAACATATTTCCGTAATGAATAAATTGGGAGGCAAGTGCAGGGCCACCATAGACTATCAATATATACGAGATAGATTGAGCGAAATCTGAAATGACTGTCGTGGAACCATTTTACACACAAACGGATGCGTATCATAAAATCTAGTGAGTAGTTCAATTAGAGGTTCGCAAAGGTCGATATCCCGGAAGTTGTTATAACTTGACGTGTTACCACGGTCAGCGTGAACCACTTAGCTTGCATTTAGACCAAGAGACGACATTTCGAAGTTAGTTGTAGTACGGCGCGCACTTGATTGGGTCAGACAAGTACATACAAAATATCCGGATGATTACAAAACCGCACGTCAGCACTGATGAAAAAATAACCATTACATCTTCATAACCTAGGCATCAGATATGGTCTACCGTAGAGACCGAAAGAAAAAAATATTGACTTTCGCACAAGCATTAGTCATCCTTAGTCGGGATCCTGAACTTCATTGGTACCGTAGATTTCTTGACTGGCTGCCACTAAGCTGGAGAGAGTAAGCTTATCACTTTTATTCATCTTTTTTTGTTCATAGAAATGTTTATCGCGGCCGCAGTGTGCAAGTTAAGAAGATATTCTTTTAATTTAAGAGCAAGCCGTTGTTTTGTCTTCTCTTCTAAGACTTCCAATGTTCATTCAAATCGGGTAAACAGCTTCTTCGAGGCTTTGGCGGAAGTTTAGTTGTTCTGCATAGACAGAGTAGTCGGAAGAACTGCGTATTATCTGCCAGGATGGGATAAATCAGGCAAATATATGATTCGAACTGTGCGAGAATAATCACTGACAAGAGTGGTTATTCCACTCGAAGTTTTCATGATTTATTACAGAGTGAGCAGGCAATCCAGAGAGTGAGAGAATACTTCACTACTTATGATACCAAATCCTACGACAAAATTTACGCCACCCCGGCTGAGTGCAGAAAGGTGCAAATTTCGCGCACTGATTTACTTCGTCACCCTGTTAAAGTTTCGAAAAGGAATATTTCCTCAATTTGAAAGAACTGATTTAAACTAACTGCAGAATCTCAGGCTTTATTTCGGAATTATATTAAAATTGTTTGGGACCAAGCGAAAATAATTTATGCTTATCATCGTTTCTGAGAAGCTCGCGTCTGTTACCCAACTAAAGCGTGACCCACCAGTGGGGAAGGCATCTGGCAATAGGCAAATACAAACACATCCGTATAAGAACGAGAAGACAGCGCCCATCATATAAAGCTTTGGAGTGATTCTAACATGATTCTGAATTTTCGTTCAAAGCACCATGGTCTGTAAATGACATTTAGTATTAATGGGTGTAGTACTGTCCTGTGCTATTAGTGCTGCTGCTGCAGAAGCTGTAGGGAAATTACACTGATCCTAAAGAGCAGAATAGAAGAAAATCCACGCAGAAGATCAGCAAATGAAATCGCTAACTTGTCCACCACCGAACTTACCTTGTCTTTGTAACTTCACTAACTAAAACTACTAATAAGGTTGCCGATTTTTCAGGGGCATGCTTTGGTGTCAAGTGGCAGATTAAGTCATATCCAGACTGAATATTATTGGATTTAGACCTCCGAAAATCATCTCTGATCCTGTTTATAACTGATTTATTCTGAAACAGTGTCTATCTAGGACATAAGGTTTGCCATCTCAGAACATTGTCTGCGAAGCGACGAAGGTAATAGGTCTAAAATTCATTATCAAATTCAGTTCTCATCGGAACGCACTGGTCTGCGGGCACTAGTAAGAAAAGAATCAATCCACCTATTTTGCAACTTGGACTGGTCTGACTCGAGAAGTTAAGCATCTGGAGGGATAAAAATCAGTAATAAATAGCACGCCAAAAGTAACCATCGACTTACAGTCGTTATCTCATTAGTTATGCAGACTTATTTATGGTTACCTGTCGGCGTGATTTACAGAATGGATTGTTTTCAATTATGGTATTCTCGTTTTGCAATGTATCCCGAATTATCAGTTCAAATCTCGAAGAAAACAGCCATTCCCAGTCCATATTTCACTCTTCTACCGTCTGGAAATGAAAATACCAGCACACTAAATACATCTGACCGGTCGCGACAGCATTTGATCGACGGATAGAACGACGTGTTTTGCCTAATTTCCATTTAGTAACGTGAAGAGCAGAAGAGCGACAAGTCCTGAGGTACACTGTCACTCGACGGACAAAAATTGGTGAAAAAAGAAAACATTTGTGTCCCAGTTTGACATTCTACAAGATTAATGGATTGGAAACCCATCACAAAATAAACAATTTAACAATGCCCTCAAAAGTCAGGATCATTATTTTCCCCTTGTTTCTCGGACGCAGTATCTGTTGTGATACTATCCTCCTTGCAAGCAGATCACAACACAGTGTCACAAGAAGTACAGTCGATTTGTTTTTTCGTAATGGATAGACACTGGCAAGAAGGAAGGACCAAACCAACAATATTTTGAACCTTAAAACGAAAAGCCTGTAAAGATCGGTGCGTTCACCCATTCGGTTTACTTTTTTCTCCGTATTTGTCTGCATGACCACGTACACGTCTACTGATGAAAATCACCGGATAACTTCCTTTCCACAATGCCCATATAGGCGACCTTTTTTCGTAAAGTGGCTCCCTGTTTTGCGCACTGGTGACAAGAGTGATAGAAATGATGTTTCAAAACACTAGTCACATCTTTAGGTTGTTAGTAACTCTTCATGGCTCCTATGATATGCGAGCAAAGCAAAGCAAAGTGGTCTTGACTTCCTGGCAACAGACACTGCCATGAACGAAGGTATAATTTACGATTTCGGTTTGTCCATTATTTACCCACGGTTAAATGTACGCGTGATTTGGACTGCTATGGTCACCCGATCAAAAGTTATTCTGGCACAGCACAGTCGTTAACCGGGATCATGTAATAAATCCCATACGGCAACTAGAACATTACTACTACCGAATTAATTGGTCATGTGAGCAAATTAGCCTTGTATCTTATTGTGAATCATTCCACCCACGATTTCATGCATGGTACAGACGTGCTTCAACATACGGGCATGTGTGGCAATGCTATCATGCCCCTGACCATGACCATCATTCTTTCCATTGGCACACACACACACATACAGCCTTACCAGCTCCACTTCTGACTGATCTGTGAATAGAAACACCCATGTGTTATGAAATCAAAACGTTTTGCTTTATACCGTGTTGTGATTTTTCAGTCAAATTTATCGACACCCTCGCTAGTTTTGGCGGCAGTAAAATTGTCCGATGAACAAACGTATGATTCTTAATGAGGTACTTCATTCGTGCATAAACCTGAGGATTATAGAGCGGTTCCGTAGTTTCGATCTAACAAAGGGGTGCAAAATCATTGGAGATAACGAGATATCAGAGTATTAGGTAAACATTTCGGTGAGTGGGAAACACCGAGGAGCAGACATTGCTCGTCCGGGGGAATGATATTTGTCCAATCATATATGAAAGGCAAAATTTTGTTGTTGCTGTTTTTTATCTTTAGTTTTACTTCCTTTATTGATCGAATAACAATTTATATCGTTTTCAGGAAGGGAGCCGCAGCCAACAGAGGGGCTTCCGAGTGGGAAATTTGGCCGGAGGTGAGAGGATTTAAAAAATCGGTTTTATATAATGGCGTCCTACAATTAAATGACCCTTGGACTAATTCAACGTATCACTCTGGTCATAGTATTTATCGTTGTGTTCTTGTATTTTGCTAAATGACCAATGCAGCTAGCGTATTAGCAACGCTACTATGGTAAACCTAATTCACCCAATCTCGCATTACTCACAATCATATTCTGTGACTTACGCGGATTCGTGAACTGGATTGGTGATATGACAATCCGTAACAATTCGACCAGGGTTGGAATTGAATTGCATATGGAATGACCCTTCGGTCCACTTCCATACATGACTTTTAACTTAATCGCTTTCATTTTGACAATTGTGTATTCCTAGAATACGTCGTTTTGGGTAACTGAAAACAATTTTTTCTTCTGTGGTGTTAGTCCTCGCTGAGTGAAGATTAAGAATGGTGTCGTTTGGAATTCAGTGGTTTTGATTCTCATGATACTATAATTATGGTGCCTGGCGTAGATGTTCCGTTAATTTTTGAGGTATTTTTATCAATGCGTACATGCAAATGACGGCATTTTGCGCTGCTTACTTTGCTATTCTTCTCAGGTTTGGTCATGAACTTTTTCCACAATCCTTCACTAGATCAAATGTAACGAAAAGACCGTAGGCTTCAGTCAGATTTTTGATCCTCTAAGATTTCCCAGTTAGTAGTTGCACTCCGTGGTCTATGAGTCCCCACTGTGTTTACACATTCCAGATCAGGACTTAAAGTATACCACCTCAGAGTGTTGGCATAAAATACACCGAAACCGGAGGCGTTTTGGGTCGGATCTATACCAACTGGAAATTTCCCTTGGAAGACTTGAGTTTTGATTCCAGAAGCCCATCCTCTTAAGCCACATTCAGTTGCTTCCATCTGGAATGAATGAATGAATATTCACCGGTTTAGAGTTATCCTCATATCAGCCTGAAGCACTCGGACCTGTGTTCGCGTATACACACCTAAATAAATATATCAGATTCTTTGTTCCTCATGCAGCCGCACTTTCTGCTCACATTTCATGTGTGACTAACGTTGGTAGTGAAAAACATTTCATATAATGACTTACCAGCTAGAGTTTGTGGGACTTATTCACTCTTGCTTCAGTGAACTCATTTAATCGCAGGGAAAACCCCAACCGATACGATAGGGCCGCAGTTCGTTTTCCTATATATGTGCAGAACAAGACAACGGTGCTGACTGAAATCTCTTCTTACATGATTCTATTACATGAGGTACACTTCAGACCGATTCTGTGTCGGTTTCATACATGGCAAATAGAACGCCGTCTGATGTCGGCAGATTAATCTGATCGCAGCTTTAGTGGAAGGGCAGGAATTATACATCGCAGCAGGAACTGGTTGTCATCGTCCTCCTCCCTGTTTTCTTTACCATTTTATCATTGAAATGTTAAAAAACATCACCCTATTCTTCTACGAAAAGTGATGCTGATATTTGCTCAGACAGGAAACCATCTAATTTAGACTAAGCAGACGAAATTGTGTTGCTGAGTGATGACGCAAGGAAGATGCAAGGTTTCTTCGGTGGTGTGAATTACAGTGCTAGTTTGAGATGAGCTTTGCGTCTTTGAACTGTCAAATGCCCTTGCACGACTAAATTGGCTCAAAGCCCAAAACCGTTTCCACAGTAGAAGAATTGGATGGAGTAGTTAGGTTTAATTACTTGACTTGTTGCAACTCAACTGGTGGTCGTACATCAAGTGAAAGCTCGATTGACATTCATTAATTTGAGGCGTCTGCGCCGTCGATGTGACTTCCGGTTATTGATAACAGGCCGAGTGTACACAGCAACAGCACTGTCGGTTCCAAAATATGTCCTTTGATGAAAAACCTCCGGAATCTTTTATTTTCGCAGTACTGGGAGAATATGTGGCACATTTTTTGGGTAACCCAGAGGTTGGAAGAAAAGTACTCGATTCTATAGTGCAGTATTTAGAACAGGAGCTGAATATGAATCCATTAAGGTGATTGGGACATATTTTGCACATGGTCTCTGAACACATGCTTCGATGCATGCTGATTCTCAAAGCAGTCAGTGTTCGAAGGTTGAGTTGAGGTGGCCAATCAATGACAGCAAAAGGTACGAAAACTTTAACCATTGAACTGAATCTTGCAAGTCCAGTTTTATTACGGGGTCCACGAGATCGTTGCAAATAATGGTTGGAGGCGATTGGTAATATGGTTCAGTGATACAGTTGACTTTGTTTCTGCATTCACATTCTCGTCCTCTCTTTTAGTTGTTGAACTTTTCATAACTCGCTCGATTTTCTCTCGTTAGTTAATGGTTATGTCATAGATAAGCTAATGCTAGAGCACAACAGTACAAGATCACTGACAGTAAAACCCGAACAGAACCGAATATAAGTTCGTTCTTTTGAATCGCAAGAGCAGACAAACGAAAGTTTTACGGACAAAATAGCGAAAGATAGCAACACCTACCGGAATCTTTGATGCTGAAATCTAGTCAATGCTGAGCATGGTTTCCATCAAAAAAATATTATTTTTCTGTTCTAGTTTTTGAAATGCATTGAAACACGAGTTCAACGCGCGCATCTGGTCTGCAGCAATCGAATGTTGGACTGCCAATTAGATGAATTGTGCACCCCTAGAACGCAAAAATTATACTGTCACCTAGCCGGAAAGGCCATTCTAATCAAGAGAAAGAACAATGAAGTAATTGCACAGAGAAAGAAAAAGTTATCATCCTTCGGTTCAGTGGTTTGTTAGGTTACGATATTGGATAATCCGAGTCGTTTAGGAGCCTTGTTAGACAAGGAGTGGTGGAATAGATTTGGTCTCCGGTTCGACCAATGAAGACAATTATAACTGAAACATGTGACGGAAGGGGGAACACTTATCACCTATTGATTTTGCTGGCTTCCATGGGGTTTCGAATTCTGATTCTGGTTTTTAGATAGCAAACACTGGCACTGCCACATCGACTGATGGTGAAGGGTTTATGATCTAAGTCCCAAGCTCAGTGCTCAGAACCAAGTGGAGGAGTTTGCATATTCGTAGAAAGTTTTTCACAGAATTTTGGGTGTTGAGTGAGAAACTGAGTGAACTGTAGAATGCATACAACTCAACAGGAGAACGAGAAATTAAAGGATATGTAAATAAACTTTCAGTGTTTTGAAAATAGACCCCAAAAGTCACTGAAAATGTCTTAAGATAGCGGAGTAGGTCAAAAGAAAAAAACTGAAGTTAGGACTAGGTGTGCTGGTACGGGATGAATTTTGATCGATTAAATAAATGATTATAAACGTCTAATTTTAGTCAAAATGTTGCTGGCTTGTCGTGATCGAAAAAAGCCATCACATCTTAGGTAATGAATTTTGGTGATTGAGCTGCTTAATAATAGTGGGAAAAGAGACGAAAAATTTATTAAATTCAGTGTTTGGAGTTTCTAATGCAAAAGGAGTGAATGGCACCACAATTCGGAGAAGTATAACCTGTGTGCATCTGATGACTGTAAGTGCTCTCCGAAGACGACTTCGCAAGTTAAAAGACAAGAATAGGAAGAAAACGCGAGATCAAGGATGTCGTCTTCTATGTATTTTATAAGATTAGTATTGTTGCAATTTTCAATGAAAAACACGGAACGAAATGCGCAACAATTATGAGGTGGTGCATTAGGGGACCCCAGATGCAGGGTCAGCAGACTGACAGCTGGTGTCATTACGCTAAACAAAACAGTTAACTAATAAGAAAGCGACCATCCTTGACCGAAATAAGCGGAGACGTGATACTCAAATTGGAAAGAAGACCAGCTCGCTAATCAAAAGGGGCCGTCGTCGACAAGGAAACATATACGAGCTGCTTTGCTTTTTTATCGAGTGATGAGACAATGTGGAGTTTTTGCTTGGATGACTGCCTTTCAGGCTTTACGTTTTAAGCCCAAATTCCAGGTCATCCGGTCACCCTTGTGCTCATGATGTACTGTCATTTCGACAACACCATCAGCGATGTATCATGAGAATCGATAAGCAATCTAGTGGGGTTCAGAAATGTCCGAAGAATACTTCATATTTAGAAGAAAAAATTTTTAAAAGCCATTATGAAAACACAAGTTGGCGAACAAGCTCGTTTTCAGTGATTCGTACTTATGCCATTATCGCGAAGGAAATACACGTAAAGAGACTATATTTTGGACTACTTCAATCAGGAAAAGAGCAAAAATTGCAAATTTCCCAGTAGTCAGGGCTTTTCTTGTCATAATGGCATTAATTGAATAAGTATAAGGAATATTTGAAGCTGTGCCATAGAAGTTCTTGAAGAATGCTGGTCATGCTGAAATTCATTTGAGAAACGTCGTAGAAAAATTACCGATCCAGGAGGCAGCAGCAGAAAGATATAAAGATTTGAACTTTTATTCAGCAACACTTGCCTAATCTTATCGACAATATAACGTACGCTTTGGAGTTATCTAATCAGCAAATAGGTTGGGAATTTAGTCGATATCCTAATTCCGTCACCGTTTGCATATCCCAACCATGACGCATCATCACCGGGTTGAGAAAATCAATGGGAGATTAGTTCACGACAATTTAAAGCTTTTTTGATAGGAATCCAACATCAATAAGCAGTAGCAATTGACGGGCCCCCGGCAATCCATCAACAATTTTTCGGTCATCTCGATGGAGCGACCAACAAATCTAAGATGAAAAATCTCTTACTTCATACTTCAAGAAGCTTTCGAATTGTGATGTCACTATCCGCTGCTTAAGTACTTCCTTTAATTATCATTTCAAGACGCGAAATATATTTCGGATAGAAACAAGATTCAGTCTGGAATATGATGTTATATGAAGCATAATACCAACCTAAGTGTAATTTACCCGATTCACGTCAGACTGAAGGAAATGACTCTACTCATTGTAACCCGTTTAATAAAACACGGAACGTCTTTCGGAGACATTGCCATTTCTTCATATTGCATACTTCCATACAATAAAGGAGTAACTCTGTTATCACAATGACAAAGTTACCCCTATCCGGAACGCCTAATTAGCCGGTGGCAAGAATTTTCAAATTGCATTCGTGTGAGAATGAACAGCTCAGTCGGGAATAAGAAGGCGTGGCAACGTTGTTGGGGAATTTCTTTCTAGAAGTATTCATTTTGTGGGTATTTTTCAGATCACCACACATCGTTTATTCATCAGCAATATTAACGGATCCTTAGTTTGAGGCCCTCAGCATCATCTGTCATTAAACGGAATAATTATGCGCCTTGCTTCATTGAGCTATTAATTTATGCTGCATATCTGGCAAACCGTGGAACGTTTAACATTGTTCAAGGTCTGTCTGGACGATGGTGCATGAAGGATCAGTATTAATCTGCAATACGATTAGAGAAAATAACTTCCGTCATGAAATTTTAATGAGTATAAGTAACTTTGCAGTCACTTTTGGAAAATCATGTTGGGGACATAGTTTATTGATATAATATGATTTAAATGGTGACTTTGTTTGGTTAAGCACGCTTGGATTCTAAATGCAAAATTATAAATCAACTATTGCTATGAAATCAGCTCCTTATCCTTAACATTGCAATTCCGATAGATTTTACTGCTCATCGCCCGCTGCTTTACGATGTTGGTAACAATGCAAGGAATAAGGGTGGCGCTCCTAAACGACCTTGACGCAGGGTCGACTTTGATGTAGATCAAGATCCTCCCTAAACGAACTGTTTTCCGTTCGTGATCGACCATGAGTGTTAGACGCTAGATGATGCAAAATACTCCAATTAACGAGTGATTATCTTCATCTTTTGAGTACGGGCATCATCTTGGGTAGAATACACGATAGAATAAGTTGTTTCGTTGGAAAAGCGCATTTGTTATTATTTATGAACTTAAAGTGTGGTAATTTTGCATCATCCTTCCAAAATTTTCGAGCTCCAGTAGGGTTCCGTATTTCATGCTCAGGCGTGTTTACCCAGGCCACCAATGTCGCCCATGTTTATGTGACCCAATTACAGTCTGCAAACAGATATATTGAAGGAAATTTGTAAATTACTTCATGTTATTTGCAGATGCTTTTTCGCACCTAGCAATTACTAGAATCTCATATGTACGTCAGCTACTCATCTCACTGGCCAGGTAGAGGTTGGCTTTTGCACAACCACATTGGGATCCTGATTACGTGAAACGTCATTCCACGTTGATTGCGCTGTAAATTTTAAGTGATTTTTCGAACTTAATTTTCGCCCATTTTCATTAATGTGAGTTGAATATCTGGTCTCCAAACACGATGTTGCCTAGGTATTTTATTCACAGCTGTCCGTGTTTCACTAGTGTTCAACAGCTCATTGCAGACAATGCATGTTCCACTGTGAAGTTGACTGATAACTTTGGATTCCTGGTAGTTCGATAGCGTGAGAATGAATAGATGACCTTTTTCAAAAGGTACAGGTCGAGAACTGCGTGCAATTATCGATGCGTGTAATACAATCTGACACGCATTGTTCAGCCCGTTCTGCCCAGTCCGAATGATCAGCGTGGCATGGTATCCTGGTGAACCGACTGGTTTGCGGATAAAAGATGATAGGACACACGAACGACTTTGTTGTAAAGCAGGTCACGATACCTGAAATCGTTCAGCTCGGTTTTGATTGCTGCACTCCTCAGATGGAATTATTTCACCAATTGATGGTTAGTAGTTGTAATTTGCGATGCATCCACGAAAGTTTCGGCTGACGAATTGAAAATTCGATAAAAGCTAATTTCAAATCGGTTGTTGGGAAAAATTGATCATTTAGTTCTCGTTTTTTCTGAAAGTTACGTAAAGCTTTCGAAACATACGTTCATCCAAAATGTAGACCTAGTGGAATTTTTTAGTTAACAGTTTTGGAAATCGTTCTGACTAATTTACTGTTCATCGGAAGTTACGGGACTATCATAATCCGTTTGACATGGACGATGTTTGGAATAAAGCTCTACTAAATGCATGGTGCAATACGTTAATCCTCGTTTACTTGGGTCTCCGTTGATGTCAACTTCTAATTAACTGTTCAGTGCTTTCATCGGAAATACAAATTTCGGTTATACCCTATTAATCATGGAATAATCACGATCATTTGCTTTCGTTTGCACGCGGCCCACCGGAGAGGCATTTAATACCTACCTTGTAATGTAACGGCCAAACGGGGGCTCATTCGTCGTTCGACGCCACCATCGTCATCACTGTCACCAGCGATTCTAAACTTTTGTCAAACTCTACACCAACCTTATTACCAGTGACGCAGCCAAACCCACGATGTCTACGTACTATTTACAGGGTCAGGAATGTGCTTTATCTCAGATGCGAATGATGTTTCTTCGATGCCAGGAATGATCAACAATGCATATCGAATGCGTCCAGGTTGCAACGTTAACTCAAGAGGAAGAAATGTCAGTCGAACCTTTTAGTCTTAGGCCAACTGGTGTGATCGTCAATTGGTTGTCGAACTTCAGCACTACGTCCATCGCTTGGAAGTGTGCACTGCATGCTCAGTCACTATGTATACGTTTTAAATCTCATGCTACTCTAACTGCTCGCCTGGCTCGATCGCTTTCATAGCCACTCATTATAATAAGCACTGTAAATAGCATTTTCTACAGTGCATGCCATTGAACAATTCATTTGATACCAGAGTTTTTATAAGAAACGTCCAACCAAAAGAATTCCAGGAATTCCAACTAGTACATTAAAATTACCACCCAGTTGTTTCCAAATTAGAACGAATTAAGTGGCATTTTGAGCGGAAAACCCCTCCTATCAGGAACTCATGATAATACAAATGAAGATCATCAGAGCTTCATCGATTTTTTTCTTCTTAAAACAATTTCATGCCTAAACCGACTCTCGCCTCACGTCTACTACGGATTTTAGAAGCTAGTATTAAATCAAGCATGAGTGTACAGTTGCTGTTCGCCTTTAAGTCTTAGGCTTAGTCAAATTATACAAGGTAAAGGAGTAATCCCGGAAATGGGGAGATTGTTTTAATCTTATTATTTACATGAATGTTGGCATGATTCCCGGCAGATGCATTAAAATCTTTGCGGTGGTATGCAGTAATGGATTAAAATATCCAATGAACAACACGAAACCTATGAATGGGAAGATCGGACAAACAATTTCAAGATGTTTTGTTGTCTAAAGTACTCGTCAATGGAAGTCCTGAACAGCTGTTTTATCTTTATTAGCATTCATCCACAATGCGTATCCATCGCACCGGAAATGGGATTCGAATCTGGCAACAGCGACTGAAAGCCGAATGTCTTGGCCACTGCGCTAGCTGGGTGGATCATTAACTGTTTATGGAACATCAGCACTACATCACGCGGCTTCCAGGTCCACCACTGGATTTAGCAGAACCAGCTGTACAGTGCTTTGATTACTTTCATTGGCTAGATGGAAGTTGGCATTACATGACGAATCATTTGGAAGATCACATAAAATGGCTTATTACTACACCTAACACAGTCTGTCAAATGATTTTGAAATGACTACCTAATAGACTTCTGTCGGGATTGTAGTTATACAAGAAATGAAAAAAATACTGATGTTAAGTGTTTAAGTGGTTTTGACAACCGAAAATAAGATGAAAAATTACTGCCGCTTCCATCCTAATTAATTTAAGTTATTGGAACTACAAACCAGGATTCATTGGTAAGCGGCAGGTGAACATTCACCAGGATGTGATCGTGCTGTTCCTGCCATCCAGTTGTAATATCAAATTCGGCGATTAATAAAAGCCTATTCATAACCCTTTTAAGGTCTTTTATAATTTTTTTTATTGTCTTGACTGATGCGTGATTTGTGGTAACTTTGGCGACAAAGGGAGTTACACCAGGTTCGTGAGTAACTCAGAAATCCCTAATTGCCTCGCTGGGCTTAGACTTAAACTGGAAGTCTTAGTGTTGAAAGAAAGCGGCCACCGAAAGCCCAGTTCCGTGCGTTCTGGCAAATGTATTATAGACCACGCTGTCCGGCATGTCTACTGTTGTCCAAAAGTTAAATGCTGGCATGCGTAGTGCCACTTTGTACCAAAAACGGAAGAGTAGACAGCGAGCGTCTATGTGAAAATTACTTTATTCTGGTTAGTTCAACGAGGACATACGATCTCATCCACCATGGCTGAAGACAGAAGTATCCACGTTCATTATTATTTCCGCCATCTTTAACATGATTTGTGTTAGCCCCGTGATTGTAACGTTTTTTTGTCAATTGAGCAAATCCATTTCATTTGGAGTTTATTTTTGAGAATGATAAACTAACAGAAGCCGAATTCATTGAAGTTCAGAATGCGCAGTTCACAACACTATTTGGTGAAATGTATACATCACCCAGCAGTAATGTTGCTAGCCCACTTGTGCTTCTCGAATAATTTTGACGAATGGCTTCAGTTCTTGTAATTATCTAACCGGTGACTGACCACTTTTAGCAACACTCCGGACTGTTGTTCAGCAAATGTAAAACATTCCCGATTTGCATTAGTTCATGCGGAAAAAGTTGGCCTAGTATAGTTGCAACGGATCAATTATGCTCGGAGAATCTACGGTTTACCTCATCTGGTGCATGATTTAGATTCAAACAATTTAGTTGATATTACTAACGAGTTATCATCGAACCTCATAAACCGAAAAAACTCCTTTCCCTACAGAATTCGGGCTTCTATTCATGAGGTGTTAGTACTACCGAATATATACTGCCGTTAATGCAACTTGGGGACAGATGCATGTTTCTGGGCTGCACCGATATTGCTCCTAGGATCGGTTGCTTTATATAGAAGATGCGGTCAAACAACCACCGGGTAATTTTATGTCAAATGTTCCTGCCGTTGATGTGTATTCACGCACAAAAGGAAAAGCTATTCTTTCCATCCCAAATTCACTGGTGAGACTCTGCAGTAAAAGTGATTCAAGAGCTTTGATTTAAATTTTACTGTCAATGACTGTTTGATGAAGACAGAAAACTGGTGCTATACAAACCCGATTAACCGCAAATTTCAAATAAAATATCACCATGGTGAAAAGACAAAAGTAAGAAAACCATAAATCCAACAGATGACATATAGAATCCAATTTTGTTTGCTTACGTAGGTGGATTTTCTGCTTTGCGTGAAATCACCTGTTCACAATATCTCAAAGCAGGCGGTCAGAGAATCACTGGGCAGCAATGAGTAAACAAATAGAATGAATTGGCTGCCCTCATTGAATTTTATTCCCTGACACTTTAAAACAAATAAAGTAAAGACGCTTTGGAGCTATTTTAGATTTACTTACGTATTCAGACTGTGTTTGTTTACCATTTTTTGCATCTCAAACGCCATGTATCCGATTTTCGTATGAAGCTTGAATGAATAGATACGTGGCCACAAGTAGAGATGACCACGATTTCGACTCTGAGAAGAGGGATTACCCAGTTTTTTGCCACTACTCGAACAAACGCCAAAAGGGATGGGCGTCCTGGTGAATGTAGGAGGCTGGTTCATATCTGGGGCTATACTATTCATAAATGGACACGCCCAGTATAAGCCCTTGTAGAGTATTTCCTATTTTTGACGGTTTCGTTTCCAATTTCTAATTACGTTTCACATATCCATCCGAGTTTTTTTATTTCACGCTTAAAATGTTAGTACTGCGGCCAGACCAATGGTTCATGACTCACTGTTTTAATGAGGCAAGCCGGTGACCGTATCTTTGAGACTAGAAGACCGGGCGAGCTAAGGAAGCGGGCCACAGTGAAAACGAAAAATTAACATCAAGAGGAAATTTTACCATACAGAAATTTTATTTCGATGCAAACCCCTCGGGTATAGGATTGAATACAAAAGGGGAGCTTTATAACCGTCACTTGCGTTGGACAAGTAAATTACCATCGAAAGCGCTAGTGCGATACTCCCATATGGTTGTTCGTGTCCACTGCACAGACTCTTTGATTTCAGTGTGTCAAGTAACTTGGATATTTCGTCCATTCTTCTTCCCTCGATAAGAAAATTTGACCCCGAATTTTTGCCAGATGCCCACAGGTTCCGGTAAAGCTTAATGGGTCATATAATGAATGTAGTACTAAGCATTAGAATTCAACTGAAATCGTTTTCTGATCCGTTTGTGACCAGAAGTCATGGAATGGCAAGTTCTGCTGTGGTGACAACAATCATGGAACAGGAACAATGCCTCATTATTTTGGTATTCGATGGTTTTTTTCTGTTGCATTGTTGAACGACAAGAAAATCATTGTCATTTCCAATTTCAAAGAACCTTTGACGCGTCATTCTTTATGAATATCACTCTTCCCGCCTTGAGTGATCGCGCGCGTGCTCATGTTCACATCGACGTCTGAATGTTCACAAATTGATCACGCCCACAATCAATGGTATTTTGATGCGTCACTATCCGTTAAACGCAAGAGAGGAGAAATAAGGAGGTGCAACCTGGTCAAGTTTTCATACGTATATAGTTCGAGTATCACATCGGAATGACAATGTCAGAATATAAAATCTAACTCGAACAAATGCCAGATAGATGTTTGCTGAATTCAAAAACCTATTCAACATATGTTTAGATTGGATTGGCATATACCTCTCTGTCACCACGAATTAATAATGTACTACTTTTGCTAACCTATGAAACATGGCGGATTAAAATATAATCTAATTTCTTGTATCCATAAAGATTGCAGAACAGTTTGCCTGCGGATTATCATTTCTTTGCATTTTTTCCATACAACACAGTGGATAGTGACAGATTTCTATCTTCTACAACCTTGTCCACTAACTCGCTAATCACCCTATATTTTATTTCGTTTTTTGCTTATGACAAACCAGATTACATTTTCATCCTGGAGAAAACTCCTATCGGTTTTATGTTGCCGAATAAAAAACTAACTGGTCGTAGACTGATTTGACCAAGCAAAAATAACATGGACATGCCACCACAATAACTGTCTGACCAGCCATTACTGTCGTTAGCCAAATAGCAAATGAACAAGATCGGAATATTTTCTTCCAATCGGAGGTTTGATCTGATTAGCATATGCTTCATCGTTAGAACGATCAATAGGGATGGTTAAATAAATTTATTGTTGTTTCGTCATCCTTGTTGGAATTCACAATGTCTACAACAGTGATTCGAGAGCTTTGGCCGTTTAGGCGATGAGCAAACCCCGGACATTTAATGTTACGTTTGAATCTTATGAAGAAATTCACCTCCGTGAAGAGTTCAGGAAGAGTGGAAGTAATACAAGAATGGCTACAAAAACCAAGTAGTAAATTAGTCCTTGTGGTTACTGGGTAAAAGGATATTAAAATACGTACAGATGGATAGTCCTTGCAAAGTGCTGAGATGTACAGAACCCGAAATAATGCAATTAATTGTTTATGCATTTGCCTCACAGCTATCATTTTCGATTATTTAGCATGGTAGTGAGTTTGAAAAAAGTATATCCATGCAAACGAGAATTGGAAAACCTTTCAGGGTCGAAGTAGAAAAGAAGTGAATAAGTGAACTGGCCAGAAAATCACGTGATAAACTGAATTACGGTCGATCCCTGCGGTCTTTGTCTTTCGTGATAGTTAAACTGTAAGAAAATTCAAAATTCATTTTTAACCTTTTACTGGTTCTTGATTAAAAACATACAAACGTAAAAATAGTTTGCGGTCTACCAAATGTTCTCACAATTTAATAGAAGCAAGAAAAACACTAACGTTTCCTCAAAAAAAGTCAAGTCCGCACGATTTCAGAGAAACCACAGAAGTACCATCCTGGGGGGTGACGTTGGCAGCACAAGGCTGACAGGCCGAAAATTATACTGGCAAAATCCTAAAATGCTACAATATTAGCTAAAATTAGTGCATACGATGGACAGACAAAGTCTACAATGGCCGAACATGATTCAGTGGTGCTAAATATGAACTGACCGGGGACAGATAGTAGAGCTTGCCTAAGAAAACTAAGACTGTAGTATTCGACCATGTTACGAAGATCTGATTATCATTGTCCGTTTGTTCGTTTTGGTAATAAGTAATAAACTGAAAGTGGTTAGCATTAATCTCTAATTTGAATCTAGGGCCGCGCTTTTGTTAAATCAAACGAACTGCTTTCTCCACAAGACTGTTGGATGATATCGGGGTAGAAATTTCATGATGAGAACTGTACGAGGATCACGGGATGCTCGGGATTTTCCAAAGGATTCCACGAACATAACCATACCAAAAGCGATTTAGACTGACGGATGCAAATTGGCGGCACTTCGAGTATCTGTTAATGGGGAGGTGAGTGTAATCTCCGAAACAGAATGAAAAGATTTATAAGCCACGGACTTTACGCCAGCTAGGCAAGCCCCACGTACTAAAATCTAAGGCCAGGCTGGCCGTCTAGAGACACTATGACCATTAGAGTCAGCCGAGTGTAAGGTTAATCCAAGCACTCTTAGGTATTCGATACCCTCCCAGTAGGTTCAGGGACGAATACTGTCCAACAAGGATAATCCGTCATACATTTATGTCTTATCGAGTCATTTCGTGAATAACAGGTTCGAATCGTGCTAGCCAGCATGACAGTTTTTCGTGCAACTCTTCGATGAATGTTTCATCATCTAACAGGTATGGCTAGCGACCTGGCTGATACTGCCTCAGCAATGGTACTTACGAATGACAAATATTTCGTAAAACCACGTCAGGAGAGAGTGACGGTGTAACAGAATATCAATCATATGGATCAAAGGAACACTAATCACACAAAGTGCAAGACTCAGTTCGTCAAAACAACTTAGCAAGCCTACGTTTTAACAGGATTGTGAAATACGTAAAACTCGTCAACAAGTCGCCGTCCAAAACAAGACGACTGAACAAACGTTTAAAAACAAGCGAACTTTGCAACTTAACTTGAGCGTAGTGTTCAAAATTTTCAGATGTAAAATCGAAAACTTATATTCGAGATGAGTTTTGTTGTCACAACCACCGTATCCTTAGAACCAAATTTTTGGTTTACTCTCCCTCCCTCTCTCTCTTAATAAATCCAGGCGTCGCGTGGAGTTAAGTTTGAATAAAACCACGAATCAGTGTCACATTCACTTTTGCCGACTAATCCGGATACATTTAGAGACCACGAATTATCAGGATCACTAAAGACGACAAAAATTTAATCAAGCAAAAACAAAGATTTTATTGATTCAGCTTTCTATTTTTGATGGATGTATAGGAAAAATTATTTTGAACTTTCCGAAGACCTAATGAAAGATACTGACAATTAAACTGTGTGCCAGTGAAATATGAATGACAGTGTTTTGCCATAACTACAATTATGATGACGAAATCATCAGGCCTTAAGGAAATGACGTAGTTTTTGGAGAAATATTTGGATGACACAATTTTCCGTGGAAATAAAAGGACATTTTTACCTTTCTTGTTAATGAAATTAATCAGAAACCCAATTGACTTTTATCTAATATATATATATATATATATAGGAAGAATAACCGCATGAAAGGGGCAGTATGACGATATTCAGAGATTCGCTTCGCTAATCTAATTAGATTCTCAGGTGCTGATCACTCGGCTTGGCTGTTTGGTAGCATGAAAAGCGATCACAATCTAATAAAATGCATCTGTCTAAGCTATAACCAATACGAAATTTCAAAGTTGTCAAGAGTCTGATAACATTTCTGTCTTGGAGAGCTTTATGCAATTGAAGGGAAATTTTTTAATAAGAAAATGAAGAAATAATTTTTGCCAGTTACATTTAGTGGTAAGGAAAATCTTCATATCATTACACGTCTCCTCCACCCCTATATTATGGGGATTCATCGGCCAAAACGATCATCGGGTGTAACCGAGCCACATATTCATGACGATCTGCAACACAGAATAGCGGTGCTGTCAATCTTTTAATCAAACTGACACTAGGTCTGAGAATAGGGAAAGCAAGTGCATTCAACATAGATTGGGCTAACCAATTTTCTTCAGACTTACTCTTCACCTAAATCGTTGCAAAAATGTGAAATCCGGCAGCCGAAACGTTCAATAACCTAATTCCGGATCTTTAACCCAACTGATTTGCATGAAAAGCATGCACTGCGCATCTAGCACTTTTGGACCCTGACAATATTTTTCACCATGCTCTCGGTGCTATTATCCGACACAAACACTTTGTAATAACAAGACCGAATTAGCAGTGCGATCACTTTCATGAATGTTCCAAGCTTGCAGATCACAAAGACTCGAGGCACTCGCAGTGTCGTCCACACCCCAGACAATCCGATGGGCAACCACAGTCTTCGTGAGCTAGGGAAACTTGAGCTGTAAGTGAAAATCGAAGTTGGAATTGTCATTTTTTGCATAAAAACTGCAAATTTTGAACAGTAACAGGGTCAGAATCCTAATTTCATACTCGTTGATTTAATCAGGGAGAATAGGATATCTAATAGCGTTTCCTGGGGTCGACAGAGTGACGTTTAAAATGAGTTGAAAATCACAATACCAGAAGGTTTAGTGAGAAAAGGACTTTTGGTTAGTTCGCTAAGAGGTAGCTGTTTTATGGTGATGTGGTGGTAGGAAATGAGAGGAAAATCAGAATATATTTAAAGCGTTTAATTTGACTTTTGGCTGGGTAAACTGACAATGCTGGATTGTGATCAACATGGTGATGCAAAAGATCAAACACTGGGATTCTAGTTCTTATTACTGATTCAAACTTCAAGTGGAAGTCTTTATTCCGACAAGTTAATAAACCCATTCACAATTTCTATGAATCTAAACGGTTTCACTTTCGGAGGATAAATACGGAGACACAGCCAATGTGCTGTTCGTTTCAGACCATTAGAAGATCCACGGAAAATTCTGGACCACTTGTTGCCTACAGATGCGCAGCCTCCGGGGCATGTTCAGACCCTAACCCAGGGCCTTTAAGAACAATAACCAAAACACGTGATCTCTAGATGATTTATTATTGGTAGCTGGAAAGATTTATGGCAGTTGGCTTTGCAATTCTCACAATATCTTGGCTCCAAAAATTTCGAACGGACTAGTTGTTGTAAATTAGAATGAATCCTTACACTATCTCGAAAAATAAGATTCGTTGAAAAAATGCCTGAAATTCGAAACTCTAAGGGAAATGAAAATTCTTAAATTCTGATCTATGTAATTATCTTGTTTTCAGTTTAGCAAACGCCAATATTTTAAGTTTCAAGGAGTCATCAAGAGATTCTACTTCCTTATAAGTCTACTACCAGAGTCGTTCAGTTGTATCCTTTCTTGTCCTGAGCACTAAGTGAACTACTTATAACTAAAATTTGATTTGATTTTGGCCCAACCCGAATTTTGTTTACTCGAGAAACACTACGGAACTTACAAAGATGGCCAACGATGAAGAACGCGGAATTTGCTTCTCACAAGTTATTTCGCCTGCTTTTAGGTTATCAGAGATGCTTACTAGTTTGTTCACAGTAAAGTCTCATTAGACCAACCGAGTTCTGGTCATGGATCCAGGTTTTCTCGTACCTCACACAGGAAAAATATTAGAGGAACATTATTAGGGAATTTTCAGATAATTAGAATTGAGGGAGAAACACACGTCCACATGTATTTTCGTCCCACTGTCGGTCTTTTCCTCTGTACCTTTTTGTCTGCTATTTGTACCCTTTTTCCGTTGCTTACCTGATCACTTGCCTGTTAGTTCATTCTCCCCCAAGTAAGGGAACTGAACTAAAACAATTTTTCGGCATTTTTGTCACTCATTTTGGGGCAGTAGATGTTATAGTTTCATGTGTTTTATCAGTGAAAAAGTTTTCAGTTGCACTCAAAGATAACGGTAGATGAAGATGGGTTGCAAACCAACGAACGAGTACATAGACGCACACAAGCGGTATAAACAACGATGATGTCTGTGGCAGTATTATCCGCGTACAGCTAATGTCCCGTGTCACTCTGCAAGCCAGTCTAATTCTCCTAGTCTTCACTAGGAGTCAGTATGTTTTTTTCGAAAAAAAGGAGTGAAGGCGAATATTTTAAAACGAGATGGCAAGTTACTCCTGCGATGGGTTTAAATACTACGCCCAGATACATAGCCTATATTTGTAGCAGTTGTATTTGTCAAATTACAAGGTAGCGAAATGTCCTCTAGGAAGTACGATACTACTCATTTGGTGGTGTGTGTGATTCTGCTGATTCTTTTAGGAGACCGCCTAAATGACGCGTGAAATACCAAAGTACTTGCGTCTGAATTGCTGTTAGCAACCAGATGGAATAATACTTTTAATTTAGAAGATTTTATTCTAGGGCATTCGCCCATAAACGATACGTGAAAATTGTTGAAATGAATTACCAAACCGCGAGCGTGGCTGGACCATTCAGGTTATCGAAGCGGGTGATATGTTCATAGTTGACAAATTACCTTGAATTAAACCACAGAGTTCTCGTGCACAGAGGCTCGCCAGATCAACAATTTCGATACTTCTGCCTACCCTATCTGAGTATAAATAGATATGTTGCACTTAAAAGCAATACCTTTAGTTCTCCACAGTATTACATTATGCCAATGGCAGAATTACGAATCCTTTATCAAAGAACATCTGTTAGGTCTTCCTACGGAATCTTTGATGAAGATCAGCAGTCCGTTTGTATACTCCCCCGAATGTCAAGTGTGATTGTGCTTGGCTTTTAACAGCTACCGAATATGCGGCTACGAAGGCGAACTGGGGGGGGCGGGGGTGGGTGGGGGGGGCGTGCACGGGAAGCACAACTGATGCGCGAGTAAGTTTCCAGTAAATGGGTAGTTTTGCCGAAAATGTGTTTGTCGTCCAAGACTCTTTTTATTTATGTCAGCTTATTTTTTTTCAGTCACCTGCAAGCCGAAGACCATTTCTACATACGCGTAGAGTAAAACGTGTTTTAGTTTCTCACACCAAAAATTCGGACAACCTGGGAATTGGACATGAAATGTATTTGTTTTTCAGTAAGTAGTGATGTCGTGGATGTATTGCGCACAAACGTTTAAAGTCTGTTACAAGTAGTAATTTTTTCGTTGATGGACGAACGAAGTTCCCCCGGATGAACACTACCGGTTTCGTGGTTATTGCCCATTTGCAAGTGTGTGTACCCGGTAGTTTATTGTTCACTTAACCCGTACATATACAATACTTTGTCAGGTTAACACTGTACCATTTCCTGTGTTATTTCAAGGATCTATTTATCCTAATGTCAAAATTATTCGGAGTTGGGTATGAACATGCCTTCATTCCGCAAAGCTTATCAAAATTGCATCTGCTGACGGATTGTAGGGAAGTGTATAGACAATCAGTTCATCAAACTGTAAATACCCACGAATGTGTCTGTGTATGATGAATTACTTCTAAGCCACTCCATACGAGATCCCAGAAAGTCAAATGAATCAAATTTCCGAATAATTTTGGTACAGTTGCAAATAATTTCTACTCAGTTCTAAAATACCTTGGGGAATGGTATAAGATTTCATTTGGATTGATAAATACTGAATTCACATCAGAATCAGACGGAAATTCGATGGCAATATAAAACTACTTTAAGAAACATCGTCTGATTTTAATAATCCTAACCTGTTGTCTGTCTATACCATATATTTGGCCCTTTTTCCCACTAGACCTTTATGGTCATTTATCAGTATTTAAAGATTCATCCCAGTTGTTGAAAGCATTTGTTTTTCATGCATCACGTTTCACGGTGCTAGTGATTTTTGCACTTTGGAGAAACAATGCCTTTATTTTGAGATAAAATAGGACTTCTCATCGCAGAGATGCTGATCCCGTGTTTTCACGCTCAGTCAACGGATGACACTTACTCCGGTGAATTGAGGTGACTGACTGTTGCCAACAGTATCCAAGTAATCTGTTCTCAAGCAGACGCTGTGGTTTTCACTAAGTGTATCAAGTAATAATGCAATAATGGAAACCTATTTTCTCAAATGAACAATTACGGACATATGGTTTCTAATGAATAATTTTCAAGCGCAAAATTCGAGATTATATCTATTGGTCAAGAATACCAGAGTTTAAGGAATACCCGTAAGGTGCTAGTTTTTGTAAGTATATTGGTCGTACTTCTATTGATGGTAGTGATGAGAATGCATCCGAAAATTCCAATTAGGACATGCAATCTAGTTTTTGTTGCGCAACCATTTGCTTGATAGCAACAGAATATAAATTCCATTTACTCTCCAGCAATCAGAACGTTGATTCCGCTAACAGATATTACAAGATTTCATCGGATCTTGTTGAAGGATGTTGATCATTTTTGTGGAAGGTAATTGCTGCTGGGATAATGATTGCATGAAAACAGACTTTTCCTTATGTAATCTACGTCACTGAACAGTATTCAAGATACTGCTAGTGTTTGCCAGGGAAAACTTCACAATTCAGTCCCTGCAAGCACTGATGTATGAATACGTAAGTGAATTTTCCCGCCTCGTCATGCAGCCTCGCAATACCTGATGAATCCTCTAGGTCTTACAAAGACGGCCGTGTGAAATAACTACCTATTGAAAGTTAAGCCATGCCCTTTGGTGGGGCAGTGAATGGGACGGTGTTCAGCTATTCAGGGATACAAAACCACAACTGTTACATCTGCCATCCAAGACAATGATCATCTTACCTCCCTGTTTCACTTGAATAATTTAATAGGAATTAGGACCATAAAGTTTTACCAAAAGATTTGAAAACGCTTATGGTCTCTTTGAATTTTCTATGCGAGACAAACCCTGGCAACTTACGGCGAACAATCAAATTAGGGTTGCCTCAACTTCAAAAGGGTTACTCAAAATTTTCAAAGCGGCATGGCCCCAAACCATAGTTGACGGTGCCCCTTAGTGGAACATGTCAAGGTACGTGGAAAAGACATTCTCGACAATGTCAGGTAGAATCATAGCTCACAGAACTTTACAAAACTTTATCACCCGATGTGCTAGGAATTATCACCTACGTAGTAAATCATCTAATTCCATTAAACTGTCGTTTGCTCCTGGCATGTTAACTGGCTGTTACATTTTCAGCAAAAAATCGTATTTTGAACTGTCGCAATTAGTTTGCTGGCGTAGCTCTATTTCAGGATAACCGTTCCACACTGTGAAAACTTACAGAGCTTCAGCATGCATACTGGCACGAGGACGATTTGTGATATTCAGAAATCAAGGATTATCCTCTTTCTGAACAGGGGAAAAAGCTACTAGCAAACACTAACGAACAATAATGAGAAAACTGAATTTATAGAATAAATGGGGAAGACTAGTCGCATTTAAATGAATTCCGCTCAGTCACGATGTAACTTTAGACCGCTTGAGGAAAGCAGTTAAAAGGTGACTTGTATTTCTTAGAAATCAGTCATTCCGTCAGAATGCGAACAGGCAACTATTTAGAACAAAAAGAGCCAGGGCGATGAAGTGCGCTCAAGTAGACTTTGGCAGACAGACATGAAAAGGGTGAAAATTTCTCCAATCGACAATGTTTGCAGACACTCGAGTATCCACTCTGTTTTTCCAAGTTTCAAGTAGACTTAGGGACAACAGTAGCAAATTGATAAGCGTCCTTAAAGAGTGATTATACTTTACCGCCTAGAACATCTTTCCCCAATTACCTCATAATTATAAAGATTCAAGCCATAAACACTTGGAATTGGGCAGAAGCATTTCTCTCTTTCATAACATCTGGCAGACGTAAGTCGGTTCCTAGATGGGGGTCCAAAGAGCGAATAATCACTGCATCTCACGGTGCATATATCCAAACCCACCCGTATACCATGAAACGATATTCGTACTTACAGGGAAGGGGTCATGGCAAGCTAGTTGGATGGCAACTCCAAAAAACTGACATTTTTGAAATGATTCGGGAGACGGCAAAGTGCAACTTTTGTTTTCATTGACTTATAACAAAAATTGTCCCATACTTCTTGAAAAAGAGCAATGCTGCATGAGAAGCTGGAGGTTAATAGCCAGATAAAAACCTGAGCATTTACGTCTGCACCACACCATGTTGATTGGTGGACCCCCAACTTAAGATGAAAAATAATTCCAATATCAACGATAAAAGTGCAGTGGGGATTGCTAAATCAGGCAGTGAGCAGATTCGAGACGTTGGGGTGAATTCCACGATTTTCTGTGAATTGATAGCTACCACTATTTGGATAAAAAACGTTTTCTCTTTTGAAATTTTTGTCACCGTTATGCTTGATGTTTGGATTATAATTTTTCCTCATCATTTGAGATTACATCACCAGTACTTAGGCGACAAAACAAAACAATATGCAAAATCTTTATAAGGTATATTTTTTTCTGGTACACCCTCCACTACAATTTTCCAATTGTTTTAGTTGAACCATAAAGGTTCACAAAATATTGACTTTCTACAGTGAGGATCATTTTGAAAGGCATATCAGTATAACTCTATTATACATTAGCACGAAAACATTTGTTTTGCGATTGTGACGAATAAATTTTATTCATTTTTTTGGCGTTTTCGGTGCCCACTTAAGGGAAACGCGGCCCGCCCACAGACCGTACACCATTCGTGCTCTTGACTTCTGTTCTCAGCCATATCCCCCAGTGTCGCCAACCAACAATCCCCAACCACGAAGGCGGGAAGCAACAATCGAGGCCAAAGCCGAAACTAATTTCTCCGTGCCTCTGCCCTAAGTCATACCTTGACCGTCAAGCCGCTTATTCCAGCGTCAACCAACACGTACAAAAAGGGAACGAATAGGGAGACGATGGGCAGGCACACGCAACACATATCCAAGCCACCGAATGAGACGTAAAGCTATTATCTTGGTCGGAGAAGGACTGTTTTCATTCAACGCACAACGACACTTCGTCAATGCTCACCCGATGTTCACTCTAGACACGAGCAACGCTCCGGAGACGTCGGTGGTGAAAAACTGGAAGTAGCCGAGCAGTCTCAGCACGGAAAGGCCAGGTCTCGTAATCGTAAATCAGAACAGTACGAACTGGCACTGTACACCCTTCCCTTGAGAGAAAGCCAGATGTCATGAAGGCGCTATAAATGTTACAGGTTCGCGAGAGCTCCCCTGGCTTTCGATATTTATGATACGACCTCCTTCCCAACATCGCCAGGTGTGATCAGGCTCCCGAGATAATTGAAACTAATGAATACTTCTGACTTATTATTACAAAGGGTTAGTTCAGCTGAAGGCTCCTCTCAGTCTTGAAAATTACTTTGAATTGTGGATGGTCAAAACATACCGGACTTGACTTTTGATGGCATAAATCCTTGAGGACCGACACATGCTTCTCAAGTGCTCCATTTCTCAACAAACTGTGCCACAGTACAGACCTATAAGTAGAGTCAAAGACTGCGCAAATGTCTACGAAAGTTGTCATTTGGAATGTGAAACCGTACTTTAACAGCCGTCGTAAGATGAAGATCTGATCAGCCTATCCAAGACCAGCAGGCAAACATATGATTACAGATAGTAAATAATCATACGCAGGCATTAGCTATAACCTTTCTGCATGCTTTAATAAATAGTTTTAATGAGGATTTGTTACTTTCAAATTTCTCTGCTGTGGAAGTTGAGGCCAAATAGGCCGTGTATCATTAATCGCACTTGTGAATACCAGTGAGCCACATAGGAAAACTTATTCCTCCTAGTAGTTGGTGAAACGTACGGATCTAGTGCACTCTTTTCCAATTTCAGTCTACCTTTGTGTGGCCAAATTACGGCTGACTTGCCTAAATGGCTACAGAACACAAAGCTTTACGTCTGATTAATGCAGTATTCCAGCATATCTGGTTTGTTTTACGGAGAAGGCTTGCAAATGTCACGTTATTTTTTATTAAAAGCATTGCGAAAAAATAGTTTTCCTAAAGCAAACCATGGTAAATCAGATGGCATGCACTTTGGCAGATGTGCTGTAACTGTGGCAACCAATGTCTGATCAACAGACTAATTAATAAATTATTTTGAGATAAAATCCACTAGTATTCTTACAGATGACAACTAAAATAATCGATATTATGGCCATTCTCAAGGGTTAGATAGATTAGTAACAACCACATTTTGTATGGTATTACTTTTGTGAGCTATAATATCACACATCGGATGGGAAATTTCAATGATTGCTGTAATTAGTCATGACAGTAGTCTTCTGATTTCAGGCTGTATAATAAGCCACTACTCTCCACGCAGGTGAATGTAACAGTAACAAATCGAATTGTAATTCACAAGGCCTCACCCAAAATAAACTTTCTACTTAGGTCTATCGTAACAGATTCATCCATAGGCAACGGAGGACCCAGAATCTACACGGGACGCTCAAGACTTTCGTTGAAAGTTGCTGCAGCGTTCGTTTTTCTAGTTGGGTTTTAAAGTGTCAGGACAACAATGTTGGCAGATTTTACAATTCACCTACCTCTCACTTACCTTGGATAACCTTTTTAATCTACTGTGTTTCTGGTTTTAAAGCTGCTGGCAAAACGCCGGCAAATTGCGGCTCTTCTCAGCAACTCTATTCTACTGATACTGTGAAAGACGCAGGTCATGAACCATAAACAGCACACACCCAAACACACACAATAGTTAGTGTGTTTGGACAAGGTCAGTGAACCAGTTGACGCTGAACGTAGAACTGTGGGAATTGGATGCACAGAATATGAGCGTCAGTTTGAGGTTCGAATCTTTTCATGAAATAACTCTCTACGTGATATCGTCGCATAACTCATCCTGTCCGTGCAAATTAGTTATGGATATGTACAACATCATGTGGTGCGGTTCATCAAACCGTTCAGAGCCTGCCCGGTAGAGTAATGGCTAAAGCGTTCGACTCAGAATCGTTCGTCCCGGGTTCGCTTTCCGGTTCGGTCGCGGTGGATATGCACTGCTAATGATTCCTAACAAGGATGAAAATTGTACAGTGGTTTCCTAATAACGAGCTGAGCGATGATATCACGTGGTGAATTATTTCACTAGAATTTCCAGTTCACTGGTTTAGTCAGTTGCAGCGTAATTGTGAGAAGGAATAGGTTGACTAGCTCAGGTGGTCGTAATTATCTGGCAGTATTATTCCACCCGTTATCTCAACATAGGTGTGGTGATCATAGCTTAAAAATTGTATGTCGATGACTTGATAATAACTTTTCAAGTTAATCCTTCCTGTTTACCGAACATTGTCTTTGATCTATCTGTACCAATTGGCCCGTTATTTCGGAACTACTTGACGAAGATGCAGATTTATTTCAAACATTTTCGAAATTGGATAAGAGCATTCATTTCTTTAACGACACATTGTCAGGCCCATTTCCCGCCCAATATCGGAGACCGATGAGTGGGTAGTCAATGGGCTTTAGAGTATATAAAATCAAACAAACTCACGAATCAAGTTTATAACCACGTGAACGGAATCTTGATAAACCAGCTGGGTAGAATTTATGAATAACTTTCACTTGATTTCAGCACTGAAAAAAGTTAAGGTCTTTTATTTTGTAATCGTTTGTAAATACCTTTCGTATGATTCTTAACTTGTTCTGGAAGACTGGTCAAGGTTTACGAACTATTAGTTGGAGCTGCAGCCAGTCATAAGATAACCAAAAATAAACCGGGCTTCTAAAAGATAAGGCGAAATAACGGTAGATTGCAGAATACTAGGAGGCATTTCACTGGTTTTGCAGTGATACACCTTTTTCAACTATTCGAAACAAAATGTTGTCAACATAAACTGTCATTTGAGTTCACTCGCCCACTACCTCAGTAGCTCAATGAAGTGAAATGGAACTCGGTAGAAATCCTTTTCGACCGAACTTAGTGATTGATGATTTTTTCGTTTTCTCCTTGAATTATCTGGGCATGTTCTGGCTTTTACATCAGATGAATCTAGTTTCATGAATTGATAGCAATACAATTTTGCTTTCCCATACTACACGGCACCTTATTTATTAAGCCGAATTACAAGAAATCTTGCCTAACCCGGACAAACCAAGGGACAAAAATGACACCAATAGTTACTGAACTATCGTTATAGAATTAACTAATTCCATATTTTAAAAACAGTTTGCTTTGCCAATTTTTCAACAGCTATTTCTGGTGTATTTCAGTCTGCCTGTTTTCACTTTCTTCTTTATCACTATTTCTTCGGTGTGTAGTGTGCTGGGTCGCTAGATCCTCTATCACGCCTCCAGTTTTGTTGGTTGGTTACCTTATTCGATCGGCTGCAGATTTCCTGCAACTATTGTTTCGTACCCAACAAATCTTCTGCGGCTGGATTATTCTTTTTCCGAATTTCTGGGTTGTCCGGAAATGAAAAGACAGGCATGACAACCAGCAAGCATCCCAGGCTGCAGTGCTTGTCAACTGATTTACGCTTTGAACCTTGGAAACTACGTGAAGAAATCTGGCAAAAGTTGCAGTACAATTCTCCTCTGGTATTGGGTTGAGTTCTTTTCAATACTAGACTACTTAACGGTATCCGGACAAGAAGCAAACGAGTTGCAGACTACGCGTTTCGAAACTTTATTGGTGATGGCATCACTGATGCTTACACATAGTAGAAAGTTTGTCTAACTTACTTCTCGGGACTCCAGTGCTTACATCTAATTTGGATAGGATATTGGAGATTCACTGCGTGGAAGAAATGTCAAGTTTGAACGTTGAATCGAACTCAGATATATTCACTGCGGCGTTGATGTATAATGTACTGAAATGATAGTATTTCATTATATGAAGGCTAAAATCGGTGGGATGCAACATGTTAGTGGAAATTCCGTTCACTTCTACATTCCGCATTAAAAATGGAATTGGAATTGACCATTGCATGGAAGGATTGGCGATGCTCTACATGCATACCATGAAAAGAAAAAGAAACGAAATGTAGACTAGTGTCCTGAGGGTTCCATTTGCATACTTAAAGTAACCTGACATTTATGGAATACTGGTGAATAGATAATTTTTAAAGAAGCAATATTTCGAAAATTTAATGGTCCCAAAGTCGGAATCATCTCCAAAGGTCGTCTTCGAGCGGATTGGATGGGTGATTTCCCTGCGCATATGATCAATTTCTTTGATATGGGAAATTATGTCGCAATAAACTGGAAGATCGCACTGGTCAACCTTTTGTTTGCGATTCACGATGAACCTTGACAAAGACGAAGTTGGATTAGGATTTTGTTGTCCATCAGAAAGGCATTCACGCTATTATCTCTATCGAACACTACAAGTTGCGTGCTGGGCGGATTTTAAGAAGGGCGACTAACCGAAATATCTCAAACTAAAGGGATATACGACAGGACAATGACCAAAATACGTTTCAGTCTTCTGTGAGCAAGAATTAAATAGCGTATCATATTTGGCTGCCACAAAGACTATAAGCTGAATCAAATAAAAATCTAACTACTCGGAAATTTACTAGACGAATATGGCCAAAGAAACGTTTGTTTTGAAAAATGCTGCCGCGGATCTCCAAATTCGACTTTGAGAGTGCGATTTTCAAGTGTTTTTGTCTGGACTTTAATGTCTAAATTTTCATGTTCTATCTTGGCTGTCATCGAATCACTCTCAAAGTGGTCGTTTACCCATCCCAAAGTGACTAACGGATAGGGTTAGTTACTGCGCGCCATTGGGACAGGGAGGAATTGCGTGAATATTTAGCTGAACCAGCCCAGTTCATTGACCATGGTGCAATAGTTGATCTTTTTAGAAACCCTGCTTTGCTTGTAGTATTTGAATATTCCCGAATGAAAGATTCAAATAAAACTCTTGTTGCCAAAAAACCACTGAAATCTCATTGTTGTTGTTTATCTGGTTGATCATTTGAAGTGGAATAGTAAAATTGGGTCATTTTCACTTGAGTATACATCCAACTGACGAGTAGGTACTTTTACATTTATGTGACTCCAATCACTTCTTTATCGTCACTTTGGGCACTAGAATTTGAGTGCACTCTCGAAATGGAATAGAAAATAGTCTTCCTATTTTTTTTCGATTATTCGTATTTAGCACGTTTTAGAGCTGTTGTTTGATCACAGGACGAAGTTTACTGCAATGAGTGATTAAGCGTTATGTTATTCTCGGTGTGATACGCTCTCACTGTTTTTGTTATTGTTGTTGCTGAATGCACACCGCATCCTGCTGGGTGTTTTAGTGTGCGGTTTCAGCAACGTTCCAATTTCTGTTAGGCCTACGTTTGATCTCTTACGTTTTTCTATTTGTGAGAGAGGTAGAGACTCGTATCACGATTGTTGTAATGTTCCTTCCTGACTATCACTGCTGAACTATATGACAGTGATAACAGAACAACTTAGATCACCTTGAACACGTGCGTTAAATTCAACGGAATGTCAACAAAATACAGTCGGCCGAACCTCCTGCTGAGTAGAAAATTTCAGACAAGTTTTCACTTGAGTGGCAGTGCCACATGGGCATTCGGCGTTGTAAAGGTTTTGTGCCTATTGAAAAGTAAACAACGTGCACGCGTGAGAGTACAAAATAATAGGCTTCTCCTCAATTCGCTGTAGTTATTTTACAGGAAACAACCAACGATTAAAAAGTCGACCAATTTTTCTCTGAATATATTTTGAGTTACACGGAAGTGAACCCCAGGAGTTTGTAGAATGAACAATTACTCTATCAGTCCGACGATCGAATATGAATCTAATTATATTTGTTCGGTGAATGAGAAAAGAAGGTAAAACCGTTCGGACATGAAGACGAGAAACACGTGGAAGAAAAATTAACGAATGGCAATAAAGAATATTAAATCCTTTGGTGCAAAGAACGAAGCATCCCGCAGTTAACTGGTTTCAAGGAGTGACCATAGAAACGATATGCCGAACTATAACGCATGCAGAAAACATATTTTCATTGATATATCATATCAAAGACCAGAGTACAATCAACCAGAGAAGAATAATCTGTGGGTTTTAAGCAAACGAAAAAGCAAAAGTGCTAAAATTGGTGCATGTGACAGAATGGCTGGGGGCCGTAACTGGATACACTGTATCTAATTGGGTTATCTGCTATCATTGTTTGAAGACAAGTGTGACATTACGGTGCCCAGTCAACATTTTACTTGAAGAAATTTATTCTGCAATACAAAACCCGTAGCTTTTATCTGTTATTTACTCCAGACACGCGAGATATCTTGTTCGCCCGGTTGAACGTTATCGTCGGGTTGGAGGGCAGCCTTCGGTCGTAAATCATGAAACATATTGGCCGTTTCATTGTTAATCGGTAATAACATGGATTCCGTGAATCTGGCCATGCCGTTTCAAAGTCTGCATAATGTTTCATATCACTGTCCATACATGCTATGTCATTCTGTTTTGTTCTTTGTCCTAGACTGCAAGCTTTTGTTGTTCCCGTGTACTAATGGAATCCCTGATTAAATATTCTACAGTAATTCAGAAATCCTTCGGGGTAAATACTGCAAGCAAATGTGTGCTTTAGTTTGGTAAAACAGAAGTAAGGAACAACTGAAGAAGAATTTTCAAAACCTCCGGAGGTGATCCTAGAAAATACTGAGTTATCTGATGTTTTGCACTTCGTAAAAGATTCATTAGTACCGTCTATCTTCCTGTGATGACCAGCAAAAATTTGTGTTCCCAACCGGGAAAACTTTCGGTGTCTTATGACCTCGTCAGGACCTATGAATATTCTCAGTTAGTGGACATTTTATTGCAATAAAATTGGATGAACTGGCCAAACTTGCTTTGAGAAAGACTAGCCAGGGTAGTTGGAACGCTGGCACATTGCGTCTACTAACAAAGCTGTGTTATTAACATTATATCATTCACAATAAAGGCCAACCATTATTGCTCTTGTGCCTTACATTTTTGACAAACGTTTCTGATCCTCACCAGTTTGGTTATCGATGTTTCTGGTCCAATCTTGATGCACAAGTTACCCAAAAACAACTCATTTCTTGGGCTTTGGGCAAATAGAACAAAGGAGTGAAGATCCGCTACCTTGACTAAGGTGACACTTTTTCAAATGTGTCGAGAAACACAAGTTCCCCTCACGCGTCTCCCAATCAGGTGTGGAACCTTCCTTTTTTCCTTCCTGACCGATTACTTCCGCGGCAAGCTACTCGTTTTAATTGCACTATCGCCTTTCGTGTCACCTCCTTTCTTGTAGCTCCAAAGTTAATATTGTCTTGATTTCTTTTCATTAACTATGCATCTTCCATCCCATTCCACATCCGTACGCTATCCATCCAGTACTTAGATGATATGGTTTTTCTTCTATCGTATTCCTATAACGTCTCTTTATCAGTTAATCAAAATGGAATCATAGAAGTTTCAGAATGATTCAAAGAACCTAATCTGTCTATCAACCCCAACAAATTAGGGGGATTTTATTTTCTTTTGTAAACACTCGTTTTTAGTGGTGCTTGCATTCCAACATCAAGTAACTGGGAAAACTGATTCATCAGGATTCAACAAAGTAGCTTGAAGTAGTATTAGGTCAAAGTCTAACATAGTCCTCTAATGTGAAACACATTTTGCTAAGACCAAACGTTTCGCGCCATTGATTCCACCAAGTACCTAATCACCGTATAAATCATTTTATTTGTCAGTATGTTTTGCCTCGTTGTCACTACGCATCTGGCGTCATTTTCAGTGGTTGCTTATCAAAAGATATCAGGTCAATTTTCAGGTCCTTTAAATCCCCATCCTCTTACAGCAACTTATCCGGATATCTGTTCGTTGAGTTACTCATCCGACAACACAAAGCTTACTAGAAACTTACCACTAGAATACTCATTGACTCCTCCCACTCTATACACAAACATGCAGCCAGCATCATTTACTCCTGTGTCACTCTTTCTAGTAGGAAGCACCTTCAAGAACGTACCCGAGTGTGCAGATATCCTACTGTTCCACCATTCGGGGCCCGTTTATTCGACATGAATAATTAACTTGTCCTGCGCACTGGATTCATACATTCATCATAGCACATGCAACATAATCGCATAAGAAGCCGTGTTTAATGCCGACGTGGATGACCCCACAGTATCTACTGACAGCTATTCCATCATTGCTGACTAACTTCTAAGTAGTCAGCATACAGAATAATAATGGCCGGGAGAAAGCGCGGGATTCCTGTTTATTCACATATGACTACTTGAAAACTGCTTCCACCACACTGGTAATTTTTCCCCTTTTAATAAATTATTACATAGGCAGCATGGATATCGAACGTGTATACGAGGCTGTGGTTTTCACATTACCAAATAGTATCGAGACATTAATTTAGACTGGTAGGTACGCCGTTTTGCAATACGTCTTCAAACGTAGCGCCACTGCTCAGCCTGAAGTAATAGCTTATCTAATAGGCAGGTTTATACTATCATATTCTACTCCCATCTGGTGCGAAACAACAGCAATTGTCTCCATTGTGAAGACACCGTTTAACGAGCGTTTTTAGCGGCTATAATAAGCAGATCCCATGTTTACCTGTTTGAAACCCAATAGGTATGGCATTTCGCGTCATCTATACTGCACTTTGATTTCATCCGGTCACACCTCACTTGCTTATAAACCTTCTAGGGGAATCCTCTAGGTGACATTATTTTGAGCTCCAAATTTTTAAGTCGGCAAACAATTCTGCAATATCCATTAGATTTACCTTTATATCTACATTATTTTGGGCGTTGTACTTATGTGGTCGCATGGCTTACAGACTACTTAATGGGTTTATTCAAAAAGTAAGGTTTCGGAGAAAGCCTCTAATAGTCTCGCAAACATGCATTGAGCTCGTTCGTCTGGCCAGCTATTTCAGTGACCGTCCCGTTAATCACCATGACTTTGTGATCACATATATAGAGCATGCTGACGCACGCCACGCCTAGTCAACCAGCAATGATATAATCGGCCTATTTTAATAAGTCAGAGCATTGCAAACTATTCAGAAAGGAGTGATCCATCTAAGTGCTTTCACTGTTTCGTGTTTGTCCTCATTTTGTCTGGTTCTGCTTTTTCTAACTTTTCGCTCATCCTTCATAACGTTTATCTAAACGCAATTAATAATGGTAAGTTACATGGACTTCTACCAACCATCGATCTCTGTTGATCACCTCTTATATTCGATAATATGTCCAAACTAGAGCATCTTAAATTCCAAATCAAAGGCTCGTACAGTTCCGTGTTACGTCTAATTCTTTTTCTCCCATTGTTTTCGTTGTGTATTGTCATTGCGATTCTATAGGCATCCTGTAAACTTCATGGATTGTTATTGAAAGGTTTTCAGCTAGTGCGTAAAACTAAACTTCTGACTGGTTTATGTTTCGTCAGTCGATTCTGAAGACCTGGCCAACACCAAAAGGCTGTTACTGACGATCGGCCGCGAAAAATTTAATCCAGAAATTCCCTGAGATCGCTCTCACACTTTTCATGTTTTCTTACCATGTCATTCCGACCATAGAACTCGATCTTTTCATTGAATTTTCACCCTGGGAATAAATCACTGCAGAACCTCTCTTGTGTTTTATCTCGGTCCTAGCCTGATAGACTAAAGACACGGTAATCACCGAACTTCTGTTATATCAATTTCCACACACATTTTGGCAAGCGAATTATTACGTCATGAACAGGAAACCATTTGCTTCCAAAGTTATTTAGCGGTTTTTGCAAAAACCGAACAATACAGTGCAAATAAGCCAAGGAAGCAAGGTTGGGAGCTTGGACATTCCAGAGATACACCTAATATCGGTGAATATTAGTTAAATGATCAGAATTTTCTAGTGTGACGCAACTGCAGCCCTTATTCCGACGGACTTTCGGCCACATCATAATACCTTTATCAATAGGTCCAGTAGTGTGAATGAATCTGAAAAAATAAGAAACCCCATGGTAGACTCAAGATTTCAGTAGCATGGTTAAAAGAACGACTCGGTAAGAGCTCGAAAGAAACTACTCGCCGAAAAGGGAAAATCAGATCTTTGAAATGACCGCCTTGTTTAAGAGCACATATGGTGAAAAGATAGTGCACTGTGACAAAACAGGTAATGAAATAAGATGAGTGTGACTACTTTGTGAACCAGTCCTACGGATTCTGATTCAAAAAGTTGACAGATAATGAACGATTCAGAACAAAATGGATTTTCTTGAGATTATGAGGCAGGAAACCGACGAAGTTAACGTGATATCAAGGGACAAACACACAAAAATACAGGTGATTCACAAGTTCAAAGCAACACGGAAATTTTACGCTCTACAGTGGTAAATACTGTCATATGGAGAAAATCATTTAACAGGTTTCGAGCACTAGAAGGACCTAGCGCTAATCAGCGATTTGGGAATAAGAACACCCGAACTCGTACAGTGGAATTTGCTTTTGTGCGGTAATTACCACAAATCCGGTCACAACTTCAATGTACTTTTGATCGAAGATTTCACGTGAGACGTGCATATAGAATGGATTGTAAAAAATCCCAATACGAGGAAATTACTGGACTGTGCTTCAACGGTAATCTAGTCACGATGACTACCATGCCTCCTGTTCCTCAAGAAAACAGTGCATTGTGTACCCTTGAGTAGTTGGAGGTTATGTCCTGTTGACTAGATGAACATCTGCGAGTTGATACCACAAAAACTCTCCCTCTATTTTGGCTAGATATTAACAATTAGTCCATAAAACGCACTATCACATCCTTTCACAGCTAGCGTTTGGTTATGAAGGGCTCTTCCAACTGACAGTCTCTTTGCAGGAAGCATTGGAGAAGAAATTGCATCTTTTGCATTGTAGATAATGCAGCCATTCGACCAGTAAAAAACAACAGGCTATGAAGTCTTATCCTGCTCTACCACTCCCTAATTCAGCATATAATAAAAGATATAATTTTCAGTCTGATCTGATTTCATTCATGTACGGTTGGAAAATAAAAGATTTAGATTACCTACCACTCCAGCCAATTCACACCTGGCACGGACTGCTCACACCACGGACTTGACCCAATTAGTTAAAACCCTGCGTACGGTCTGAGACCAGAAATTTACTTCGAAAAAACGTCGTGTCTTGTGCACAGCTGGAACTGTCGTAACTCGTCTCCATAATCCGCCAATCTGAGCTCAAAACCAACTTGTGATCCCTATTCAACTCTCTCAGCACTTCATTCAAAACAAAGCAAAACCTATGCGGAGCAGTAATTAAAATAACACGTCCATCTGCTCTGGGGTTATTCAATAAACATCACAAATCCCTCTCTGAATCATATTTTCACTTAACTCAATTAATTAGACCTTTCCCCTTATATACTGAGATTCAGCGAGATATTTGCGACCCAATTAAAACGAAGTTGTTCACTGACCCGTCTTCGGAATGAATTGGCAGGAAATTCTTGAATAATTTTCATTTCATTTTCATCTAATAACAGGAGCAAAACTGAGGATTTATTGGAGCCAGTTACACCCAGTAATCGGAAGAAGCGTAAATTGTCGTGATTGTTTGACGATACATGATCGAATGCTGTCTTTCACCGTAATAGGTGCATATTAAACTTTGGGAAAAAGGGGACTGTGGAAATTCACACCGTTATAAATGTGACCCATTCTATCGAAAAAAGAAACACCAGGCATCAAGCCTATTCTTCGTCCAACCTACCCTCCTTTCGCATGTCACAATTCGCAATAAGTCATACGTTCGAAAATATCAAGGTCGAATTCGCACCGGGACATTATGGAGTAACAGGAAACTACGCACAACAAATAACCTATTGTCCCGGTGAGAAAATAAACAATATGAAAAGGGAGTGTACCTGCACGTTTCTGTTCCATTCGTCAACGCGAATAGAAAACAGTCCACTCTACCTCTGAAGCCAGTTATTTCCCTCTCCTCAGTGAAAAGAAAGATTTTGTTTTGCAAAAATTGATCTACTGCCCACAATCGGCAGCTGTTGATTGTGTCAGTCCAAATATTTCAGGAACTGAACCGATCGGTTTTACTCAAATGAAAACAATGTGCAGTAAAAGTCATTTCAACTGCCATTCATCCCAAATGGTATTAGTACGCTTTAATCTAATTGTAAATCAAGTCCATTTGAAAAAGCGAACCGTGTGGAAATCCCAATATTCATCGGTTTGTGAACATAACTTTTCGATAACGTCTATTCCGTCTCTTATGCAACTTCCCAGTTGCAAATTTTTGTACGCCAACAGCTACATGTTCCACCTACTTCCTTTTTTTCTTACCATAATCAGATACGTCGATATTTTGTTGGACAAAGTCCTCGAACTATTACCAAAGCTTTTGCAATCGTCAACATGTGTATCCAACCCGGCAAAGTAAAGTTCGTCTAACAATTTCGAGAGAAACAAAACTGGAAATAATCCGGCATGGCATTTGAAAACTTTTGAATATTGCAATAACCGACAGGACTAAACAACGGAGCAACCATTCGCTTAAATCCTACTCTTTTTTGTTTCTTCCGACAAAAGTGCGATCTGTAGCAAAACCCGTTGACTAGTAACAATGTTGACACAAAAGACAACCAGCTGTTTTTCTTGTCGGAAATCCGCGGTTATTCTCTGACGAGCGAATGACATATGACAAGCAAGATCGTAAGTGAACAAAGCCTACATTTTCGGAGGTTGTTGCGTAGTAACATGTCACATTTCGAGCACTCGACAAAATTATTTCGATCAGATTAGGCAAGCTTATTACCTCGTTCGGAAACAAACGATCGTTTTTCCACAGTGTTAGACAGGCAACAATGCGCAGGAAATTATCACCAAAGGTTTCATCAAGTACAACGAGCTGTTTTAGTAGCAACTATTCTATTGCCAGTCATTCCGAGTCTGCTGGTGGATAACTGCAAATCCTTGACACAAGTCTTTTTTATCTTTACAGCATCATGTTATTTTGTGAGAACAGCGGAAAGGAGTAAGTGAAGCATTTCCATCATGTAGGCCTTGCATTACTGTACTACAATACTGTATAAGCTGCACTGACACACTAAATACCCCAAATTACGGAATATCAAGAGGTTATCCAGTTCAGTATTATGTTAAATGCGATTCCATTTGGGTAATAAAAATAAATACTTGGGTCTTTTGGTTTCTTTCTTATTACGGCAGGGGTTTCTTTCGAGCACTCTGCTAGGCATGCACTGGGCGGTGCAAACTACTCGATGAACCCGCTAAGTGGGAGAGACATGGCAAGCCTTCACGAGGAACATGCAATGTTCTGGAGAACGTATTCAGCTTCCTTTTGGCAAATTAGTCGGAAATAATGTGATATAAATTTGCAGGAAGTCGGATGGCATTTCGATTTATGCAAAAAGTTTGTCGTCGACATATGCATTCCCGCGGTTGTCAAAAGAAACACCCATTTTGAGATTGGGACTTCACCGAATCAAATATTTCTTCAAGAGGCATGTATCCTGTCATGATTGTACCGCATCACTTCAAAAATGAGGTTGCAGCGCGACATTGCTGAAAATATTTTGAACATCATGAAAGGCTTCATCTGGCAGGTTAACCGACTCGATTCGTAGTTTATATTCAAAAGTCCGCAGCTTTGTTGTCGTTTGGGTCAACGGATTTGAGGTACTTTAAACTGACCTGTTTCCCATGTTCTAGAATTATGATTATCACTCTTCTGCACCAATTCTAATTGAAACAACTTGGTAATTGCCGGTGGTTTCTCACCAACAATGTTCCCAGTCATTGACTAATGATTTCACATACAAGTGTTTTCTAACCCATCGATTGCTTGTGTGAATTCACTTTCGACAAACGAGTTTTGTGACTTTATTGTGTTTAGTAGTTGACTTCGTTGACTACATTTGGGCTGTAGATATTCACGATTTTCCCTATCTGAATCAAAGCCTGCTCCCAGTTACAGTTCGCATTTGATCGAAATGTCCAACCTCAGTGGTCATCCTCCTTATTGTAATTGTCAAATTGTCTCCCATGATTGACTGATAACTTATTCATAAACTCAAAGTCGGAGTTGCATGATTTATGGGTGTCCCAGGTGAACTTCTCCAAAGAACGACCCATCTTTCTTCGCCTACACTCAAACTAAAAACCCCGGGGTTAAATTGCATTTCTATTAGTCATTTTGAGCATTTCCTTATCTTCCAATCGGCATTAGTTGCATCGGAATAGTTACGTGCATTCAAAGGTTGAAAAACACTCCCTTATAAAAGGTTCTCCTGAGGCTCTTGGGGAAATCAAGGTGAAAGCACGTGAATTTCCGCAATGCATGGAAACTTCTTTTTATTTAGATGGACTTCTGCGCCAGCTGCAGATGTTGACCATCCGAATTTCTCTCTTCGTAATGCTGTCGAAAAACAAGAAAACAGTTATCACCCTTAACTTGAAAAAAACAGTTTACAGCCAACGAGAATTGGCCATGACCTTCCTCATTTTGCAGATGATAAAAACATCCGGCGATCATCGTGTACTCTAAAATTCTCCTTAACAAAGGGCCAAGTGTGGACAGGCTGGTTCCAGATATTGATAAATACTAATCATTTATTAACAGTTTCACTCTTATATATCTTGCTGCAAACTGTATTATGGCCAGCTGGACATGGGTACCATTACCAAACGTGAAGAATGGAAAATCAAAGTGATACGACAAATTCAAAAGCACCACCGGAATAGTGTTAGGGATTATCAAAACTTGTGTAGATGAATGCGAACTACCCGGCTCGTTACGTAAAATCAGTTATTATATCAAATAAGACATTCACTATTGGCCCTCTAAATAACGAACAAAATTATTTTATTAATAACTGAACAATTCTTTTAGGTGGGGAAAACTAGTAATTAAATACTAGGACTAGTTCAGTGAGAACAAATTCTGATTTGCTCCGGAGATGACCTTGAGGTTCAAGTCATCCAACTGCACAACCATAATCATGTACACTGGTTTCGTGGAAGCAAAGTACAAATAAGGCGAAGCAAGGGGTTATACCTTGAATAAAAATTTCTACAGTATACGTTGACAACTTCCATATCGAACTTTTCAAACTGGGCACTACCAATTTTCGCCAGTAAACGAGAATGCTTTGTCGGGTTTTCAGTCACATTTTGTACAATCACTGTCTTTGCAGCGTGATAAGCTCGTGTCTCAGATGTATAAAGTCTCGCACGGTTTTCATATTGCTTTTCTCGCTAAAGAAGAAAAATACGGTGACGCTTCAAGTAGTAGTGCATATGGATTAATCGCACCACAAAGCAGACAGTGTGTTGAATCTGTGCCGTGAATGGCAAGAAAATCCGATGAGCAGTTAGTTCCCTTAACAGTGCACGGTTTATGGCAATACAAAATGGCTGGTATAAGGGTTATTTCCAAAATGCGATTCATGAACAAAGTTATTAGACTGGCTTTTTCGAAATTTAATTTAGTTCTAGTGGAAAAACTCATTTTCTCTGTTCGATAGTCTGGCGATGCGTGATACACGAGTTTCTCCAAGACCTGTTTGTGTGGTTTATGGACTGCCAATACATGTACCTAGAGAGTTCGCAACATCAATTTCGTCTACGTCTGCCGATCCGTTCACCATTTGTTTTTTAATCAGAGTCGTTTTTCAGACCGTTAAAGAAAAATCTTTGCAAAGCCAGCACCCAATGAATATAATGTGTGAGTTTATACTTAATGTATGACTGTCCATTCCAGTATCCTGGGTCGAATATCGTCATAAAACGTATCCTACCAAATAATCATAGATGATCCCAGCTTGTTCGTGTTTTGTCATTTTCGATTGCAGTTTGACGCTATGGCGTCCCCGGTTCACCACTGCATATACTTCTAGGACCGAAAGTTTCGAACTGTTCGACTGGGAATCGCCAAATGCAATCATGTAATTTTGCATATTAATAGCATCCCAGTCACTGGCAATCAGCTTGAAACAGTAGACCTATTAACAATCGACGGGCACTGACAAAAATAGACACCTACGGAATCAATGGGAATAGGTACTGGTTCAGTGCGTCTAACCAAACCACCGGATCAAGAGTTAAATATGCAATGCATGGACCGATTACCGTTCATCAACAATGCAACATTGGCTTCACATAAGTGATCACTGGATCCGAGATTCGTTTGGAGTTTGAATTTCACCGTGCAGACTCGATTTTTACAAAATGTGAATGAAGAAATTCAACACAGCTGGCTATAAATTTGAGTAGCACAAATAAAAGCACACAAATTGACGAGCTCTGATTGCCTTTCATCCCCTTCAACTAGTCTAACGGAATCCACAACAGAAACGGATGAGAAAAGCAGGGAGTTGTCTGCACACCTCGTTCGGTAACTGCTGTTTAACTATACATTTAGTCCAAAAGCTTGTTGGTGAAATATACGTCAATTAGAAACTTTTGCAATGATTTATCCAAAACGCATGGAATAGGATTACAAATCTTAGGTAAACGGATAAACTACGACTACAACATTGCTCAATTCTGATGCCACAAACCTGCTCGACCGGACTCATCAGAGCTTCATCTTCGACAAAATCTGTATTTCCTCACTATTTTGGAGTGTTTAGTTCTAGGTTGTAGTCACACCGGTGATTCCCATAACCAGATCTCCTTGGGAATTTAAAAATGGTACATTCAAAACCCATTCAGTCTTCTATGCCCCTCCCGTCAAAATATTGTAGCAACTTTTCATGCATTTTATGCCCGTGTATTCAGTTTGTCTCGGATTCTCTGACACCTTGCCTAAACTTAAATTATTTTTAATCTGCAATATTTGGGTTTTTATAACGTCATTGCTTTCGAATAGAAATCCATTTATTCAGGCCAGGTTGTTCAGTTCTAGGTTACGCTGTTTTAATATCTAACAATAAATGGTACATATTCCATTTTGTAGTTTTCCGCTGATTTTTTGCCACGTTTTGAATTCCTGACTTTAGATGAAAAGGTTCCCTGGAAGCACAGTTTGCTTAATGCCAGCAAGACCATACCTTATCCAACTAAACTGTTTAATTATTATCTTGCTTATATTATGCCCGGCAACCTACCGTTTTGCTTAAAGCCTAACAGATCAAAATAGCAGCTAACCTGTGATGCTGAATCAGGATATCTGCTTGGGCAACAAAACCAGCTAGATTTTAGGAACGCAAGACATTGATTAGTGTTATTATAGGTCCTCTGTTTTGAACTAGAAGAAAACCATTCAGGATTTACAAAAACGAACATTCGTTAATTCATCCGTCAGTCTAGTGCCTAATACAATGATTCTTGGATGAAAAATATTCTGCCCCGTACATGCCACATATTTCTCTAGCCAAAATAAAGATGTGAAAAACACTATTATTATTACTGTTACGTTATACTTTTGAAGCGTACGTTCTCATAACGTCTTCGGTCTTCGAAGAAAATGGACTTGAATTTTATGATTATTTTAGAGTAAAATTGACGGAGTCAGCATGATATAATGAGGTAACAAGTTGTACCCGGTTTTCTTCCAATCTTCTTGCACGTTTTGTTCAATCTAGTGCATCTACATCTTTAGCTAAGCTCCAAAAACTCAATTCAGGTCTGAAATTGAAATGAATCTGGTCGCGTACTTGGCAAAATAAAAGGAACTGCTTTTGTATAGTACAAACAAACTTCATAACTCTTCATGACTCAGAAAGATTGATAACTTGACGAATTCGGATAAACGACTGTATACTAAAAAATATACTTGGGTCACTTTATCGAAAACTGTCCGGACAATGGTTGCCCCTCGTAACCCATACGTCGCCTCAGTATGATTTCCAATGACAGGGCTACTTTTGATAAATATGTATTTTCCAAGTTACTAACTTGTTTGAAACTAAATTTATATTAATTGTGGGGAGTTTGCGCCTTATGCTTGCATGCTATGCACAACTTGGAGAAAAAATATTTACAAATAATATTCATCTCGTCGGCTTAAATCTAATCAATTAAAATTTGGAAAGTTACGAGTTCCGTAAAATTGAGAAGGCGGATTTTCTCGTTTAAGAAAAAGGAAGCAAATCGAACGACAAAAATTTCTGTCACTACAAGTACACTAACCACCACAATTCTTTTCTCTGCTGCTACTATTATCATTACCATTCTACATTTTCCTCCCTAAATCCTACCGTACAAAAACGTGCCAAATTTCAAGGAGATTGAAAGTCTAACGAGTGGTGCATTTATTTATGTTAGAAACGATACACCCCGTAGTGTTAGCCAAACCGCTCGTTGTTAATAGCTCGACTGCCATCAGAATTTATCCATCAGGACCGTTCACTCCCATTTTTCTAAAACATGTCGCTCAATTTCAGCGCAAGTGGAGAGGCGGACTTTATGCACTTCGTCGATGGTCGGAACAATCAGTCTGTCGTCCACTATCGCTATGAGGGACCAACCATTGTCAGTTACTAAACAGGTAACTTGCCAAGTCATACAATCTTATCTGACAACGAAATCATTCACGGATTGTAGCTCCTGCAAAATCTGAAATTCAATCGAGCTACCCGATCCAAATCTACTGAGTTCGCCCCCCTTTTCACTATCTTAGCCCAAGTGATATGCGCACGAGCGCGTCAGACAGACCTCCTTATTCATCGAATTTCAACTATTTCAATAAACGACGATGAAATTCGATCGCATATTTCAAGGCCTTTTTATTTCGTTCAGTCATTGATTTAGCAGCAGTTCCCTTTTGTTCCACACTGGCAGTCAGCCGTCCATTACGTACAGGTAAAGTATGTTTCTTGTACACGAGAAAGCAAACACTGCACGTTCGAAAAGGCTTGTGAATAAAACCTCACGTTTCATTAATGCTCATCTGTCTTGCTTAGATTAGAAAGTATTCGGTAATACAGAAACACTTCATCGAATTCATCCTGACCAGCATATTTTAAGTAACCGTGAGGTCCAGTTTTAGTGGAAGACTGATTCAAAATTGTTGTTTTTTCCCAACGCTTGCTGCTCCACAGACAAATGAACTTAAACAAAAGCAATTATTTCTCGCAATTAAAATGGGAATATGACAACATAAAATGATTTCCATTTCAAAATAATACTATCCTCTGTCACATAATCGACAAGCCAGAGCTGTCCTTATGATCTACAGGGTGGTTAAATGATTCCATTCCAGTTTCTTTGACAACACTAAGAACTAGTCACTTTGCACCCGGTACCGCTTCACTAAAATCACTATGAACCGTCATCGTCCAGTTTGCAGATATAAAATAGATGGAGATGAACAGTTCCCAGGTTTCTGAAAGAAAACTTGAAAACGTTACAATCAGCTCGGTCTTCAAATGTTAAAATACGTAAACTCCAGAACGACAAGTAGTTCTAACATCATTGTCATCTTAAACTGGTTTTAATTCTCGTTTTCCTGGCCTCTGGTCAAACAGTTCCTTCCAGATGATCCCAAGACATTCTAACTCGTCTCTGTGCAGCCCGTGATGATCGTACGGTCGTACCAGATTCTGTTTCTTGGGTTTATCAGCTACGTTTTTGGCGAGTAAGTGAAATTTAATTTATGGACTTTCAGATTCGGTGCCGTCCTCGGCAAGGATTGCGGACGAGACTTAGGAAGGAAAATCACACAGACGGTTGGATAAATCCGAATCCGCATATTTTAGGCGGTGTGTTGATGATGCATTTGTTCTTTGAGCATGTTCATTTCTAGATGCACGTTCTAAAGTATATCACTGAGAGTCGGATGCCTCAATTTCACTAAATTTAAATTTTATGACAGGCACCGCCGGTTTCCTCTCTAAATCGTGAAACATACATTCATGTTAACTGATCTAACAGTGGTCATTCAGAACCATGAAAGACATTCATCATTAGTCATTATCGGTAACATTTTACGATACGGAAATGCTGATACCCCTAATAACGCAAGCCGCACAAGCATATATGCCACTTCCTGCAATGAAGCATAAGAGTATTTATGTATGACATTTATAAGAATTACATGCTAGCCCGGCAGCAGCTACATTGTTTCATCGCACCACAGACTGGGGTAATTCATATTAGAGAACAGATAGTGTAAGGGATTTTCCCCTTCAGAAATTATTGCCTGCAGTGTATACCCGCACTATGCCATATGGAATGCAACGTCGCATTGACAATTCGAATTGTACGCACTTCTACTCGGAAAGGGTATTACCTAGTTGACCTATGCTTGTTAATTCACCAGGAACTATGAGATTCAAACTCACTTTTGTCCGGGCAGTTAATGTTGCCGCATGAGCATTTGAAAATACGAGGCAGTTGACATCAAACCAATGAAAACGGTTGACAAGCTGACGAATAAAGTTGCTCAAACGGTGGTTCGTCCGATTAACGCCCAATCGAAGCAGTCAGGTCCAACAGCCCGTTGGATTTAGATTTTGTGATGAAATGTTATTTTTGATGAAACAAAGTGCTCTGTAACCCGATCATTCAAACCAATACGGTTTGCTCTCATTCACATAAACATCAAATATGACAGTCAGTGTAAGATTTTCAATTTCTTGTAATTTACACATCATTTGTCCTAAATGACCCGATTTACAGGTTGTAAGACACGGGGTTCGGGGTTAAAAATGTTTGTCTTTGGCAATTTTTTCATAAAAGATATTTGTGTAATGCTCTAAGATTGGATGCAGTGACTGAGTGAGCAGTGAGAGGGTTGGGAATCATGTAATGGGTACCAGTTAAGAGAATATTCTATCAGCATATCCGGATTATCTGACATCGTTGTTTGGGTCACATGTTGCCTAAGGAAGACATTCGTACCCTGTCCTAATTTCCATTCTTTCCAGATGGCAGTCAACAGATGTAGTGGTGGTGCGGAATGATAAAATGTACGGCAAATTCGGTTAAAATAGGTGCCTCGCGTCTCCGTTGTTAGGGTCCAGCTGGCTGGAGACACTGAACGATGTGGCAATAAACCGTGAACAAAGAGGATCATGTCGTGAAATTTTGTCGAATGAAAATGAGTGAAAATTGCATTTGTATGGTTACAGAATATCCCATGTGTCAGGGACATGTTTTTTCTGCTCCTCTAAATTCACCCTATTTTGCACCTTGCATATTCATTTTTTTCTACTGGGATGTGTAACTCTGGGAGATAGGCATCCGTCGATAGGGCTTGTGGCGTTGTTCAACACTGAACGGTGATGTTGATGATGATTACCGTGTATCTACAAAATATGGGTAGCCATAAAAATACAGATGACTGGAAAATGGCGTTACGAAGCATGCAAATTAAAAGACCGGGACCAAGAAAATATAGTTTTGCTCATAATATCGCTCCGGCCCGTATTCCATGAAAATGGACCCAAGTGTCAGTTCAGATACTGACCACAGTTCAAATCATAAATTATTCGTGTTTTTCAGTTAGTCTGAAACAGTTAGATAAAAAACATTTCACGGGATGCTGTTCATATAAAATGTTTCATATATACTTAAACTTCCTCTTGCAATAATGAATTAGTTCGGTAATGTTCATACTAAGATCAATTGACTGTCTCACTAAGCTGTTAAGTCTGTCACCCCGGTCACTTTATTTCCCGTTTGGGGATGTCGTACATCGGATGGTTTTTGTGACCTGTCACGTCACTGACGTGAAGTGTGCACAGAAACCCAAGTTTTTTGCCGAATTTCTGAAAGGTATGGTAAAAACGTCACAAAATGCGTTTAAGTAGACTTTACTCCTTTGAATGTTAACCGAGAACTCATTCTGCTGGAGGGAGGAATACTTCGGCTACCGTCATTTCGATGCAGATATTCTGTATTCTGAAATTAAACAACATAATGGCAATGACTTTCATATCATTCACTCTCATCCCCAGGCTCAAACTGGAATCACTGAAGTTCGGCTATGTTACTTCAGCAATATTCGCAGCTGTCTTCGTAGAACGGGATTCTTACTCGATATTATCATTCACCTGGTCGAAGGCATTCTTGAACATTTCTTGCCACTTGGTGATAGTTGACTGTGACTTTACGTCTTCTCTTTAAGACTGGATGAATTCAACACAGTTTGGTTCTTTACTCACTGTAACTGGTTGATCACTCGCTCCTTATTTGTTTCATCTTTATGCTTGGTCTATATGTTTTAAAAGAGGTAGGACATAATACAATGAGGCTGAAGTCCGCGGATGACTGAAAGAAGACCACGCGAGCCCCGTAGACGGGCTGCGCTACAATTCTATCATCGATTTTTCGTTGTTTTTTATCGAATATTTGGTTCCCTTATGGTCTCCATTCGCTGCTGCAATCGTTTGGAATTATTGTTGTTTAAAACCCGTGTTGTTTCTCAACATGGACTTGAATCATGAATTGCAGCATCTCAGAGATCTTATCCCTCTAATGGAAGCGCCCATGCTGGCTGGCAGGAAGCTCTTAAATGCACCCTTCGGGTCAAGATGCCCATTTCTGCACTGTTTACGAAAATGCCGGATTTGTCCATCACACTTCAGTCACCGATCCATGTTCACATTCGTGTCCTCTGCATGCAAGAATTGGGGTTGAACCCGGATATCTCTGATTTAGTCGTATCCACAGAGAGCTTCAGACTCCACCGGCAGGACAGAGTTTCGAACCAGAAGAAGACTGGAAGTGGTGTGCCAACAAACACAAACTCATGGTCCAGCAAGTCCAAAGTTATTAATACTTGTTACACGGAATTGACTGTCTCGAAACACAGTGTCATCCTAGGTTCCCTAGCCATACCAGTACAGTCACAACAAAATTATACATTTCCCGTTTTAGTTCACCACACAATATCAGATCTTTTTTGACTCTTCCCTAACACCCATTTTTCCTCTTTTTGAGGGTAATCCACGCATTATTATGGATGATTTCAATCATGCATCAACCCTACAACTGACTGTGTTTGATTTGACTGACCTCTGCATTCCTCCCACCAGAGGTAGTTCCAATTAAGATAGAGTTAGTACTGACGACCTGATTTATTTTGTCCGAGGCTGCGCACTCCAATTTTCAGAAGTGATCGTTGTCTACTTCTGTTACGGTCCAAGATCAGCTTTCCATTACTTGAGGTAAACAAATCAAATCCGAGTTCGCCTCCGTAACTTTTCACATAACTGCCTCACTCTTATTCAGAAATCCTTTTCATACACATCGCCAGTTTCTCTTTTGAACCCCTGCTCAATGACAACATAAAACTGTCACAGAGATGACCAAAGCAATCACTGATATTTGCTGCTCCTCAGAAACACTATTCGCCTCAAACGGCAGCATCTCAACCGAGAAACTGAAATCTCTAAGGAGACACTAGGCGCACCTCTACAAATCCCGTAATAATACAAGCGTGCGGCATATTTCCAACCTAATAAAGGCTGAAATCAAGCGCATTGACACTGCATTCGTCAGTCAATTGTTGAGTGATAACAACAATCGAATCCTATGACGAGGCTTTCGATTGTTGCGTGGGATTAGAAAGAAATATGCACAATGTTCTGCGGATGTCGACTGTATCAGCTATGCTTTCGTCCATCCTTCCACTTATACTCCAGTCATATTTGGAGAAGGTGATGTGACAATTACAAGGTTTTCTAGCATGGAGTGTTCGACCTTCTCCGCACAACCAAAATTATCACAGGGTTGGTCCTGACTGTCTGCCCTCAGCTCTTCCAAGGCATGGTGTTGTGGCTCTCACGGATGCATTCATCTCTCCGACTAACTGACTCCTGGAGACCAGTCACTATTATTCCCATCCCAAAATATAACAGTTCTACTGCTTTCGCAAAACGCTTTCACCCCATCACCTTAACATCCCCTAGTCTTAAGCTGGCGGGGTGTGCTATACTTAAGCGCTTGCGTTCTTCTGTGTATCCTCCTGATGGCCCCATTCCGTTTGCCTATAAATATAACAGGTTCACTTTGGGCGCTGTTGTCTCTCTTATTCATCACATATTTAGGTTCTTAAACGAATCGATGAACCCTATGCATTACGCCTTCCTGAACTACTCGTCGGCATTTGTTTCTACCCCCGGGTCTTTTCTACTTTGCAAACTGGAAACACTTGGTTGTCCCAGACCTTTATTAGCATACCTGTCTGATTACTTTACTAACCGAACCTAGTCCAAACGAATGGACTGTTAAACTTTAAAATCGTTTGTTAACAACTCAGGTGTCATTCCGAGTGCTGTTCTTTCACCTTTTCTCCTATCTACTCACATCAGCGACTTATCAACCAGCTCACTCTGTCATCTGTTTAAGCATGCTGATGATGTTGCTCTCTCCCTCTCTCTAGCCGTTTCGTACGACGATGATTCTCAATGTTTTTCCAACAACTTATCCTCAATCTACGATTTCTGTGCATGGGCTGGTTTAAATCTCAACACATCTAAATGTTTCGAATGTCTGTTTCCTCTCTATCTCTTTCTCTCGATCAGCCTACCCATCCGAAACGTCTTCCATCAACTCAAAAACAATTACCACGGCTGATTCTGTGAAATAACTAGGTGGTACTAGTGATAAAAGTTTGAAGTGAACTACTCACATTGCTACCTGTGTAGAGAATTTCCGATGATTGCCATTTCAAATCAGCAAGCTTCGACATTACAAGGTGAAACAAAGCACTATTTCCCGATTTGTATGCCAATGTGATTTTCCAATCCTTCTTTACTTTTCTCCTGCTATATATCCAGGTTTTCTTAAAGTGACTTTAAAATTCTTCGCCAGGTACTATCAATTATTAGCCGTGTGTCCTTCGTGCCGCTAACTGAACTGTCCCTTAATCTATGCAATCAACACTTATCAGCATGTGAGAAATTTGCTCACAAAATTCCTTCAGATCCCACGCATCCTCTGCACAACGATCTTTCTAAGTGCCGTTCTCATATTTCAACACGATCCGGTTTTGGTTCAGTACTCTCTAGAATCAATATCTATAAGAATTCTACTCTCCCTTATTTAGCAAGCATTTTAACAGTCCGTGACCGTGTTTCAGCCGAATTCCTGAACAACCTATCATAATTTGTTCTGATTTTTCCTCGAGGAGAGTTTTACAATTTTACGGGGTGATGCTTTTATGTTTCTGATATCATTTTTTGCCCTCACTTATTTTTACTGAAACGTGACATTACTGATCGTACGTAAATGTCTACACAATACAATACCACAAAGTGCAATACACAGGATTGCTAAGAGTGGCATCGAACTAAGCATTTTGCATAACAGCACAACTATCTTTCCTTGTTTCGGTCCTACCGATTTTATTTCATGATTTCAAATTATCCAAGGCAGTACATTAACTTTTTTGATAATTTGAGAGAAATATCAAAGCTCTTCCTTATCCACTTTCTGAATAGTTCAGACAGCTATAAATTAGTCAATTAATCAGAATCCCAAATTCCCATCAAGGGATTGCAAACAAATAAGGCCAATCAGGATGAGTTCTGGCGTTCCGTATTTTTTAATGTGCACTGGTAAATTTTTCCATATATTTTGCAAAAATCTCGTGGCAAATAGAATCAGTTGGCAATGTGTTTACTGTTTTTTGAAGAACAAATGCAAAAAAGAAGATGCAACTCCGTGGGGACAGGAATTTGTGGAATCGCCGAATTGTAACAACAAAGTAAATTGAACGGGATAACAAAATTAGTATTGATTTAGTCAATGCTAACAAACTTGATCAGATTAGATTAACTTGTTAGTGGGTCAGCGCATCACTGGGGTTCAACACCGGGCTTCCTGGTGAACTCGGGCTTATTTTGGGTCAGGAGGAATGTGCAATGATTGTGACACCTGGTCCCATGACTGCAAGAAAGAGGATCACATCACTCTCTTCTATTTGAACCCTGGTGTACTGTAGTTTTGCCTCGAGAAAATTAAAGTCCTTCTATAAGTGGTCACGCAGTTAATATGACTATTCATTTTTAAAGTTAGGATGTGCAAATGACATCGTTATGTACTTTACGATACACAGTTTTCCATCAGTTTTCGGTCGGATAACTCGAGTCTGTATACTGGTCTGTACAATATCTTAGAATATCTATTTCTGATGAGCAATCATGCATCCAGAGTTCAGTTCTCATTTGGTGCTTAGTGAATTCGCACTTCAGCATTGATTAGCCCTTATTCTATACACTGCTTAGGTGATCTTCAGTGAGTTCCTAAACATTCATAATTTATGGAGAATAAACTCATACCACCAAATTGCTGACAGTATACTGTATTGTTTTGACTGTACCTCTCTATAGGACAACATGCTTGGCATATTCTTTAGTCAAAAGTCCATTTCCTCCGGAAGGGTTGCTTTTCAAGGCAACATAATTACTTCGCGCGCACACCGTCCTCGGGACTAAAACTAAAATGCTGAAGGCAAAATCGCTACTGCATCAAAACCTGGAGAAGATAAAAACCTGATTTTTCCTCTATGGGCACTCCGGGGATAGATTCATAGGAATTCTTTCCATATTCGGAACCAATGGCGTCTTTCCAGAAAATATCTGCTTCCGAGGTCAGGAATGTCAAAAAATCAATTGTGCATGCTTGTCTGACTGCATGTTCCAGAAGTGCAATATGTTCGTTTTTCGTATGTTTTATGATCTGGTTGAGAGCCGAGTTAGGTTCACTCATTCATCGACTATTTTTTCTGTTACAAATGACAAATGAGAATGTCAAGGAGAATTGAGTTTGACTAGCTTCCGTGTGTGTGTGTGTGTGTGTATTTCTGTGCTTGCTGACGGATGTCAGAGCAGCAACTGGGAGAAGGTGGAACGTCGAGGTAAGCGAGAAAGCAAGAAAAGATGGCCAATGGAATTTAACCCAACCGCTTTTAGTGACATTTAAATTGCCGCTAATGATAACATCTATTCAGGTTCATGGAATCAGGCTATTCAAGGTAAAGGAAAATTTCAGTGTATTGCTGTTTATGGTTTCTCTTAGAATTTTCGAAAGGTCGTGGGAGGTTTCATCGCATTACGATCTCCTATTCGTGCATGATAATTTTATCAGATGGCTTTGACGACAATGATTAAATGCCGAAAACTTAATTTCAATAGTTAATATATAGCATTATAAGAAGCATACTGACGGTTATATTGATGCTAATTAAATAACCTACCGACGATTCATCCACTGGTACAAGCTGCAGCCTCAAGCTACATTTTATTTGTTTCACAACCGTTTTTTTATCGACTGACTTTCGATTTCTTTTCCCGTTATTTGCATTCATCTGATCGGCGGCAGCGGATGGTGCAAATTTAAGCAGTTTGCGTTTGCGTCTCAAATTAAAATGTATCCACTAGTAGTCAATTCTTTATTTCGAAGTCCTCTCGATGAGAGCAAGACCATTTCTGGAAGTTTTCTACAAAGCTCCACTGGAAATTAGAGGGGGCAAAAGATTAAAGAAATATCACATCCTTAGGGATTACTGGAGCGCAATTTTCAGTGTATTATATATCAGCCCCAGATCGAAGTGTTTTGCAAGTTTAGCCATATGGAATACTTGCTGCGAGGTTGCGTCTCTGGACCGACCTTCCTTGTCTGCCTAACTGTTTACCTTGCTGAGGCTAGTCAAGCGGCGCCTCAACCTGGAAGTTACCTGTTCGGTTCCGCCCACTCTCAGTCAAATCCCACACATCGTAGTGTTCTGTCGACCTTCATCGCCTTCCTAATATTACGTAGTCCGTAATTACATTAATTGAGCAAGTAAGATATATAGAACCAAAAGTAATCGTACACCTGTATACTTGAGAACAAGTAAATGACTTCGATTTCTGTAGTTCATAAGAACATATTCAACCGCTGATAAAATCCAACACAGTGAAAAATCGATGTTTTGTTTAGGGATGGGCAAAATGAATCGGAGCTCGTGGATGTAAAATGCACTAGCTGAAAGTGCTTGGACGTGCTCACAAAACGCTTAACGCGAACTGCTAATTTTCGTTTCGTCTTTCAAGCCGATAATGCCGAAGCCTACTGAGCAATTTCCGGCTTTTATGTTGGATGGAACATTTTTCACCCTCGTCGCACGTCTCCAAATAAATGCCTTCATGAGAGTTCAAAGGACAAGAAGGAACAGAAAGGGATCTTTTCCAAAATCTGCATTTGTAAAGCTACAGTGAAGAAGAAATGCAATATGATATCTTCGAGATATTCCAGACTGGGATATCGTTATCCTATAGAATTTGGTTAGACCTAACAATTTATATTGCGTTCCTGACTATCATTATAATCAGTTTGGCTGTAAACACCGTGCCTTAGGGACCACCGGACCTTTCTTCACTGTAAACCAATGCGTTCATTTCATTTATAGTTGAGATTATACAAAATGGCAAAAACGTCCTACTATGAGAGGCAAGGATCAGGATCACTGACTTCTTTTCATACAGGCACAGGATTATGCATTTTGACCAGTTCTTTCCATGCTAATTTCTAGACTTGATGCTGCAATAAATTTGTCATACAACGTACTTGTAAACATTGGAAAAATCGATTTTTGTAAAATACTTCGCTTGTTCTGATGGCACTCTAAAATTTCGCCGAAATGTATTCATACCAATGAAGTAGGGAATCAGAGAACAAACAATGCAGTTATTAACATTTGTATCTTCGGAAAAAATACTTCTCATGTCACTAAATTGTTAATGGTTACGTAAAAATCGTCAACCGCTGAGTATAGAGTTTAATTTATCAATTTTCCAAAAAACACATGGGTTGATAAGACACCCACCAAACTGTTCAGGCCAATTTCATCTTTTTCTAGTTCGTTTACGATCGGATTGCAGATTGACCAGTACATTCTGCTAATCAGACCTAGTGACTCAGAAATACAACGAACGGAGCCGACAGTTAGTTGCAACTAGAAAATCCTGATAGCTTCGTCTTCGTCCTATTCATTTCCGAGTGCATGTCGGTCAAACATAACATTTCTATCGCGACCGAGTTCTTTTTGCATACTTAAATATTTCCGAAATTGCACTTTTTCAGATTCTCCATCAGATAAATGTAATTCGGTCACTAATCAAAAAAAGAAGCAGTGCACTATAAAGGTTTTTTTAACATTCTCAGCTTCCAGAGGGCATTCTTAGTCAGTCCGTTTGCAAATGTATGGTTAAATTTCACTCGAATTTTGGAATTTCATTGCCTGATCCATTCCGTTAAATCTTCGAAGACAACTTTCATAATGCCCTGTTAGCAAATACTGACGATCATATGTTTATCCTACCACAAGTAGTCCTTGTTAATTTATTGATTAGAAGTCACGCTCGCATTGGTAAACCGACTCCGCATTGACAGGATACGGAAGCAGTTTTATGTAGTCAGGAGATGTTTTGAATTTCATCTTATCCATTGGCTTTCTTTCGGCATAGTGCAGTCAAATGTATGTTGAACAAAAAAGAGAGAGTAACATGATTGGATGAAAGATTGTGGCTAAAGCTTCGTTTACTGGACCGTTTTCTGAGACGGATGCACTAAAACTTTCAAGTTTCCTTACTCCGTGGGATGTAGCAGCCAGTATCACTCATGCGTCGATTGTAATTTTATTCCGACCTTCAATGACACAGGAATACTGAACAAAAGAACAAATATTGGTTCAGAGATTCTCGCGGGCAGTAGGTTGTGACCAGTCAAATTAGTTCTTTGCAGAATGACACTTCCGTGTCGTCTGAATTCCAATGCAATTGCATCCACTCATCCCGATATCCAGATGTCGGCTTGCATACTTCTGCAAAGTCTTCTACAGCCTCACATGTGCACATACTAAACAACTATCCATCTGAGTTTGAGGTATGCTTATTGCTAATAATGGGACACTAACCGATGAGGCCTACAAATGATCACCGTAGCAATGAACGTCGTCGAATAACGGAAGCCACTACGTCAGGCGACAAGGAGACCTAGTAATATGTTACCATGGTTTGTTTTGCTGTTCCTGATTTTGTGAAGGTCTGATTAGATGAACTTCGTTCGCTAAAGATTGATGGAGACTATGATTATTCACGCGACTGCCAAGCCGGTGACAAACCAGAGACCATGGGTCATGGTCCACATCCAGAAAAACTAAACCGGTGGTAAGGGCTGTCAAAAGAAAGTGAGGCTTTTCTTGATTTTGAGCTGAACAGCAGTTTAAAAGCTTCGGTGTATGTGTTTGGTCCCATTTACATAGGGGTCGTTTAGGTTAGTGTTTGTCGATCTTCAGGGTCAACAGACTGTAGTCTGCTGTACCACAGAAAAAATCGCGACGTTCTCGGATTGCTATAAATTAGAGAAACTGATCTTGATTACCAGTTCTTAATTGCAGTTGAAGAGTTCATCGAACACCGACGCCGTGGGTAATATAAAGCTAGGACCCGGTGTCGATGTAGACATGGCTAAATTGGCTATTTGGAACATTTTCCAAAGTCTCTTCTACCGAGAAAAGACTATCCCTTATGAAACATTAAATGACACAATCAAAGACGTTTATGATACTTGACGCAATGGTATCAGGATGCTATATGATTTATTTAATAATTGATAATTTCTGCATCATATGGTGCACTTCAACAAGCCAAACTGGTCTTTGGTCTATTTGTTAAAGGGCTCGACTAAACAAATTTCGCTCTCGGACGGCTCCGCAGTTTCGGTATGTAGTGGGCGCGCACGGCTACCTCCCAACAAGGATGGAACAGCCGTGCAGTCCTTCCATGGTTTCTTACCGATGAAGTGAGTGATGATACCGCACTTTGAATCATTTTGTATATGCAGTATTAATCAACTGGTATAGTAACGAACAACTTAAAAAAACGAGATGACAATAGTTAAGGGTTAAGGGCCGCCACTGTATTCAAGGAGTAAGAAACGCGGATAACATTGTCGGATTGATGAGTTGCGTGAATAATAACCTTATTTCCGAGCCATATGTGGTGACAATGGCAAATTATTCCCGCTATAGAACTTTGGTTTCACAAATCCAAACGCGACAAATATCTGAGCATGTTTCAAACAAAGAATAGCAGATTAGTGAATGAGCGCCATTTCGGTGGTTGATAATCATGTCGTCATAAATAAGAAACTTCTGACTAACAACAATTCACAGGCTGATGGAGTGGGATTAGTACGGTAAGAATGGATTAAGAACGAAAATTTCTATTTGGCATAACTTCGAACCCAAAGAGTCATCTGTACCTGGCCTAACTGACACTTCTTGGGTGATTTAGAATGGGCCCGGGGGATCCTCAGTGGGCAAAACATCGATGGTGAGCAGAAAGAAAGATCTTTCAACCAAACGTTTACAAGCTTTGTAGTTTCGAGAATTCAACATTCAAGGAGCTTTTAGTATCCTGTCGAGGTTATTTTTCTCAGGCAGACTTCCGACTCAGAAACCTTTCACTTAGTTTGCTGAATCCACTCCTCTGTGGGCAACATCTTTCACTCACAGACCATAGATCATCCGGTCACCATTACACATCGGAAACAGTTGTCAATAGTCCCCACTAGTGACACAAATCTACTTTGGCAACTAAAAATCTAAATTGGGTGTGTCAAACAGACGCTTCAGATGCTAAATCATAACCCAAACCCCCCGATGACTTCCAGTGAAAGAGGAAAAAGTGTTTAAGTTTCATTGATCAATATGGAGTTTTCGAGGGGATGAAGCAGTCCGAAAATTGGTCAGTCAAGTAAAGTATTAGCAATCCCACAAGCTACTTGCATGTAGACTGTTGACTTCCACTTTAGTCACTCCAAACGAATCTCAATAAAATATTGACTTACATGCAGAACTGACAAAAGACGACTATATCTCAAGCTTGTGGAAATAGCTCTTCAGCTTTCTTGATTATTTTATTTGTCATTGATTTGAATTTATAGTGTTTTGGTCAACGGATTCAGAACACCCATTATGTTTTATTCAGAACCTCTTCATGTTCAGACACGGGATGAATCATTTAAATGTCTTTTTCCTCAGAAGCTAAAATGCCCTCCACTAATGACGGTTGTGTACTAGTTTACTACCGTTCAGTCCAGTTCCAACCGAGTTCAAAATGCTGTCTGCACCACGCTCACAGAAGATCAGTGGACGGGGTATTCATTTTGAGCTTACTTGGACTGTTTGGGCTATTTAGTTTAGCCACATGGATGAAGCGAATACAGAAAATCAGCGGTTCCTAGACTAGAGTTTGCAAAATGAATCAGATAAAATGCAGCGGAATAGCTTTAAATACAAAACCACCGGACATCTGAATTCCAAACATCTTTCATGCAAATGAAGTCGTACAGAAATCTAAATTTTTCACACTCCCAACTCAGCCAAAACGATCTAGTTACTACAAAATCATTCAACCGTACTGATGGGTTGAAAATGTTTTGATTTCATCTAAACAGATCGGCGCAATTGCAAACCTCCTGAGCTTCATTGGGACTGAAATTTCAGAAAATGCAACGCAGCAATACAATTACCATATTAATTGTTTGGAAACTTTGTCTAGTCAGAAGCACAGGATTCAAATAGCTCAAATTACAGCATCTGGAAAGTTTTTATTGTGCGTTCCCTATTTACCGAATTTTGTTACCAATATTAGGTTGTCAGTACAAACTATTCAGAGAAGGAAGCTAAATGAAAGCAGCTCGACTGAAAATATTTAACATTTACACACCTATATTCACTGAGGTGTTATAAAATGATATAATAGCTCAAATGGTATATAAAATCAAGAGTCTGATTGCATTTACTTACATTGAAAGTCTAAGATCCTAACTTAAATCGAACGAGCGACTATCCCACATGAAAACCCTGACAAAAGTATCTTAGAGGTAACAATATTTGCTCGGCATGCTAGAATTCGCACGTTCGATTCCCGCTTCCAACAGCGATGTTTGGATACAAAAGACGTCAGTGCATTTTCAGAATGGTAGGCCAGTGTTCATTGGGCAAATCCGTAATAATTCAGCCCTGACGAAACAAAGAACCCAGGAGGTATTTTAAATGGTATGGACACCTGGTGGTAAATATTATTTTTTTGGCGGCCTCCGTGAGACCAGACGCAAAAGATGAAATTTGCAGTAAGGTTTTTTATTAGCTTTGAAACTCCTTGGTCACGGTGACTGCAACCCACGATTCTTGTCGTATTTTAGCTAAATGGGATTAGAGTAGTTAGCCTGCAACAGTCTCTTCATTAGGACTCGAAGTGATCACACGAGCAAATGGGTCAAGAGTGATGAATGATTCTGTCATGCACCGATACGGCTGCAGATTTCGATTGTAGTTGGGGGAACAGCAGTGTTTTTAAGAAAGAGGCTTTCTTATTTTTAGGTCATGATGCACAAGTTATCGCACATCACGACGACCACGATTATGTAGTCGGGCATGGAATTCTTAGACCAAATTGCACCATATTTCATAGCAAGAATACTTGGAACTTTAGATTTTAATGTTCTCACCAGGCACCATCCTAGCAACTGCTGTGTACCCTTCAGCAAATGAGGTTTTATTTAAAAAATGCGAGGTGAAATCTGCAGAGCCAAGATAAACGGACTGTCTGACTTTGCATTACCTATCTTTGCTAAGCATGCTGTATGAGGAATACTTTCGTTCGATCAATTACAGATACCTAATTTCATTTGCTTAAACAGTAACCATTTGGAAGATGTATTCCATATTAGACTGAAGAAATTATTCCAGACAAATTCAATCTATTTTCGCTTGGTTTCGCGAAACAATTTTGCTTACTTAGCAACTTTCATCCAAAAATTTGGAACATATAACTGTGTTAACTTAACGAAATAAATTAGACCTGTCAGAATGTTAAAACTGAATGTCCTTTAGCGATCTACTTCACTATTTTGCGTTTCCGTAGTAGGCTTAATTTATTTCCGTCAGTCTGATTTACTTATGCGATCAAACTTACAGTGGTCATACGTGCTGTCAGAAAATGGTCACTTGTGTAAACACTCGAAAAGTTGTTTCGCCTTCACGGACGGTACGGTTTTCCCGAAAAATATAAACAGATCATCTACCGGGGAACATGGGACTTGTCGGTGTGTACGTGTTGTTAAGTGGTTGCAAGTCTTCCAGCCGTCATTTAGACTCAGGACCACCAACGCGCGAGAGTGCCGAACTGTTGGGCACTTCGCAAATTTAATCAGCTCAATGGCATTCCATTTGATATATGTAATTAGTCCAAAATGCCAAAAGGACAACGACTGATGTTAAGCAACGCTGGATTCTACATAATGCGCTTCCGAATAGCATTCTCCTACTACTACCAATACTAATAATATTATTAATACTACTATTTTGGCTGACTGATGCAGGACATTGTTCAGAAATCGCATTGTCCGTCAATGAATCCCGTCAATGAATTGCTAACTCTATCTTGAGGTTGATTTTGACACAATACTTCACAGCTGGACGGAATTTTCTTCATCATTCTTCCTAGATATCTTAACAATTTTGGAAGGCAATAATTAAGCCTTTAACATTTATATGTTGAACAAAACGGTAGGTGGCCTGGTTTAAAATCGGCAAGAATTTGCCACTACCAGTTTTCACAAAGCAGTATCAAAATAAAAATACTTTATTTCAGACTAAAACAACTGATTTGTGAGGTGTTGGCGTTTTCATAATTTCAAAGTCCGTACACAAACTGCCGTTAAATTTGGTCTGTCGTTTCTACGGATGTGACCATATGTGCATGAACGAAAAATCAATAGAACAGATTGGTGATTGGAGGACAAATTTTTAGAAGCAAATGTATGCAACAAGCGATCCATATATTTTGAGACTATCCAAATTACATTTGGAATTGTCAACAAAGTTGGATCGTTGGTAGTGTGAACAGATAGTTGGGACAGATTTGTGTTACGACAGCGGTTGCATTGACTGAAAAGTGAGAAATCTTTCTCACCAACTTTGCATACACTCCAGCAGTTTTGCATTCACTAGCTGTTCTCCCCAATTTCGCAGGATCGGCAAACTGGAGTGATATCTTTGACGGTGATTACAGCGGTCGCTGTGAAAAGCAACCTTTCAAATACCAGTGATTAAAACGTTGTTTGATCATGGGCTTTCACGTACACTGGTTTTGGTTGGCTTACTGCATTTTGTGGACAATCCTGTTTAACTCACAAATTAATGGTGGGAACGATCATCAAGTCAGTGTAATTTTGTGGTAGAAATCTACAGGGAAAATGTTACTGACCGATCCATTAGTAGTCAAACTGGAGGCGAGTGTTAACGGAACGTCAACTGACATTGGCGATGGGACCAGATACCCTGAACAGATTGTGCATTTCCCAGGCGGTATATTGAAAGTAGGTCATAAAGTACTTGTTTTTCAAAGAAAGTTCAAACAAAAACGAGATAAAAACGTGCATATATTTAATCGTCAAAGCCAACTATTAAATTTCACCAATTCAGTGATATTTTCTTGTGGGCAAAAAATAATTTAGTCGTGAATTGCAAGTTATAAATATCATTTGCTTATCAAGAATATGTGGCCTAATTTGCATTCACTCATTTTATCCGATCCACATTGTCTAACCAAAAAGCCGCCTCTTATTCCTCTCAGAAACGATGAGATTGTATTTTTGTGTCGTACAGAATTTGTGCATTAAAATATATGCTTCAGGCTAACAGAATTGGGAATCGCACTAACGAATTCCAGCAAAATGGAGGAAAAACTATTGGTGCGGTCTGTGTGACCAACCAATCATGTTAAGGGCGTCGTTCTAGAGCAAACTGTAACGAGGTCTGAAAATGTTAATTGCCGTGAAAATGTGTAAAATCAAAATCCTATTTATTTTTCTTTCTTCAAAATATGCGATCACATTGCCCACTTCAATCGTAGTTGGGTATGTACTAATACTTTGTTATTTCAGTGTAACTCAGAGACTTCTTTCTACTTTGCATTGCAAGCAAACAAAAATGTGTACTTAATTGCTTAAAGCACGAGCACGAGTGCACACACACACACACACGACCGGAAAATATCCAGTCGCACAAGCTAATTTTGGTTTACCAATTCAGCTGCCACAGAAGATAACTAATCTTGATATTTTGTTGGTTAGCCTAAAATAATCATCAATCAAACTGCACGATGATCGTCCAGTTTCCTACGAAAAATCAACTGAGATTTGACGTCGTAATGGGAAGTACCCCTGAACCGCTATTCCTGCATGTGTTCACCGCAAATAGCCATAGATCAGCGGTGCATGCTCTGTAGTAGTGATATGCACAAACGCAAAATATATCGGCAGATAGTTTAAATGGGTCCAGTGTCATATCAAAGGTGGATTTAGGAAACTCGTTCACTTTCGGGATTCTGAGTCTAACAAAGACGCCAGACGGTCCGAATGATCACCTGAAACAGTTTTTCTGTCTTTACTAACTGCAGTAGCATAAGAGTGCTGAAAAACTACCTAGGGATTAACAAGAAGAGATCTGTGCACGAAATGGCCAAGCGGACAAGGTCATGCCGTTTGTACGTGAAGGTGGCCGGTTCGAATACTCCCACGGCCGGCCAACTCCCCCGCTTGGCATCCCTCTGTTGGCTGCAACCCCGTCCTGGAAAATGATGTACATAGTTATTTCACTAATAAAAGGAAGTAAAAAGATAGAGAAAAGATAAAGTTCTCGTCACCGTACCACCGACAAACAACCTATGTTTGTAAGTTTTACTATCAAAGCACTGCCAACTCGTAGTGTTATGAAATACACACCTTCTTTTGGATTCATGCTGTTGTGACGTGACGAGCGAAAGACATATTTACTTGAATATTCGCCACAAACGACTGTATTTTGTCTAGATTGAATTTTCGCACTGCAAACCAATGCTGATTTTGCACTAAAGCAATCTCCCTTGTGTTGCTTCATTTTCAATCCTCGGCGTTAGTATTTCTCCTATGGTCTGCGCACTATCATGGATGAACTTTCTACCGTACACCGTACCACGAGTGTTGGTACCTGTTTCAATATACGGTTCTCCGCTTACACCCGGGGTCTTTGTTTGAATACAACCCAAAAACCCAACAAACAGCGCTGCTACATTTCTCCAGATATTTATCTCTTTATCCAGACTAGTGTTTAGTAGGAAGCATATTTTGATGAATTTACTATCCGGATGCCATTTGGACGGGCTCATCAACAAAACACTTTCAGTCAGTAAGGCAGGTATGGTTTCCGAACCAGACCAGGGGATACCCTCCCCCCAGGTAGTGGGTTTTAGGTGCGGAGAATCAAGCAGTGTGTGAAAACTCTTACTCTGCGTTTGAAGGTCCAATACACTGTCTGTGTGGCCATAAAGACTACACAACCGGCGCGCGAATGATCTTCCGGACAACTCTAAAAGGTCAAAGATTACATACGACAAAAATGTTACTATTTGACTGCTTCCTCTGGCCCAAGAAGCTATTCATTGGTGAGCAAAATTTTAGTGAGAAAGTAAAATACTATTTAAAAACATCGTTAAGGTTACTGACAAAAATCAATCCATCACTCCACCAGGCAACCTGCTACTTCAGGAGCTTGCTGAAGACTGACTTTGGTATTTAGATAGCAACAATCTCATCACCGACCTCGGCAACAAAATTAATGATTTAAAATGCAAACGCTTTTTGATTTTTGCCGAATCCATTGGTTTTCCACAGGGACTACCTTACTAACTACCAGGATGAAATAAGTGATAAAGGTCTGATAGTTATTGGTCATTTGACTGGATTCTAATCCCGTCCGTGGACAGTGTTCAGGTACAAATTTGTACAAGAAAAAAGTGTGGATCCAAGGTAGTTCCAGAAATCACTAGTGTTCCGAGGACTACATTCATAATGGACTGACGGTGATCACCTGGATGCATTTAGTGAAAGCAAACAAAATTAGGTTGGGAGGAATTAGGCCAGAAACATAAAAGTCAGGGATCATTCAACAACAAGGCAGCCGAGACTGCTGTTACGGAATGAATTCACTCTGCAACCGATAAAATGTACGCTTTTACATTTATACTACCTGCTTTTTTCGTTGTTGAATGAAATTTGCAGGTGGTTAACAAAATGCTGATGAAAATTCAGTGTTCACGGTATGCACTAAATAATGATTAAATGACTACTTACTCAAAAGAAGTTAGCTAATTCTAGTCGAAATAATAATTGTGTTCTGTATTTGTGAATAGTAGTGTGTCCAACAAAAGTCATTCGCCGTCTAAGCATGCAAAAATTCTTTTTGGAACTTACTTCAATAGATTTCTTAGACTTTTCTGCATGAATGCTAAAATTCCTGCCACCAATACAGGAATTTAGGGTTATCAATGTCAGTGGTCCCCAAAAAACGACTTCATGGCCGAGGCGTGGGATAGCTGGCAATGAGTTCACGGGATGATCGCCTAGCATGTGCATATAGTAGAAGGTTGGGATGGATTTCTCGTCATTTCGGATTGAACAGTTAAACCATGGAGCAACCGAGAACGGAATCGAAAATAAATTCTTGAGGAATAACACCTAAATCTTTTACGTTCCACCGAATCAGTTAATGGACTTCGTTTGTTATTGGAGAAAGAGTCTGGATCCATTAAAACTGCCGCTTTATTCTACTTTATGCTGATCGTCTTTCCAGTGATCTTGAATATGTGATGATGAGTCTGTGCAGTGTGTCGGCTGAAAGAAGCACGAACGATACCAAAACACTAGCTCAGCAGGTTTCTTGGTTACAGAAGCACAGAGATTTCGTGTCCCCAAAGAGTATTGATTAGAGCTAACCTTGTCGCTGATGACCACAACATAAGTGTCGGCCAGACATCCGAATAATTTTTCACTCAAAATTGCAATTAACCGAGACCTCACCTACTAACCTTCCTGGATAAGTTTTGTCGAAAGGTAGCATAAACAATTAAATCTTAGTTTATCATGCGTCTTGGGTAGAAAAGCTAGTCCCCGGGACAATTACTCCAAGAGTTCAAGGCGTACGTGAAATTCATGAGTCAACGATGCACTAAAATCTGGTCGATTGTTCTTAAATTATGCAAACATGTAAGCATTTGATAACAAATGGTTCAAAGTGCCTAGTAAACCCAGTTTACGCTAACTGAAATCCGGCGGTGGCCAAGAGGATAAGGCCTTGGCGTTTGGACGTGGAGGTCGCCCGTTCGAATCCGCCCACCGCCGGTCAAATTCCCCGCTTGGCATCCGTCTGTTGGCCGTTGCCCCTTTCCTAAAACGCGATTTACACTGGTATTTCATTAATGATGGAAGTGCAAGGACAAAACAAAACTTCGCAACCACCAACTGCATTGAAACTTCGTCTACGTGAAAAATTTGGTCATCCTATCCCTCGATGTATCTTTCCCCTTTGGTTATTCAAGTCCGTGGGAAAGTCTCAGCGTAAAATGTCAAATTTGTCCCCAAAGGACTGTTCGCGGAATAGACCGCTGCTCATTTCAAGCCAGATATTCCTTTCCGAGGACTGAACGGTGACGCGATTCACTTACATGTCACCGGGCTTGTTACTGGTATATGGGCAGTAGTGATTTGATTCATTTAAGTTCGTTGCTTTCGTCCATACGTCATTTGCACTTCATTATCGTAGATCACTGAGAAATCAAAAAATCCTTGAGATTCTGGCAAACATCTTACATATAGAATGCAACGAATGCTCGTATTTTAGGTGCAAATTTCCTTTGTGACTTCAAAAGTTTATTACTGGTAGGCCGACAGTCAAAATATTTGATTGTTTTCTCCCAGTATGCATCATTTAAGATGGCAAGCATGTGAAAACCTATCTGGACTTCCAGATTTATATTAGTTCCGCTGCTCACAAAAGGTTTTTTGAAGTTGATCGCACGCAGTCAATGGTTATCGAGACTGAGGCAGACTAGTGTGATTCACCTAGATCCCGCCCACGATAAGGGAAATTGAGGCGTATCTTGGTCCTATGGGACAAGCGAATTCAGGAAATTTGTTTTCTTCTTACTTCGGCTGTGGTTCCTCTACCCGTCAGTGGTTGAGTTACAAACCGTCAAGGCCAATAAATGCCGGAATAATCAGTAATAATTTTCCTGGTTCGGAATTTGACGGTTCGAAGTTCTTCGCATACGCATTACAAATGGCATTCGGCCGAGACCCACTGAGGTGAGTTCCACTCTATTTCAATATTCTACGCGGTACCAAGAACAGACACTCGTCATTTTCAAGTATTTTAGCTCGCACTTAACTCCATTTCTCTTTTTCAGCAAAATTTATTCACCAAAATTATTTCATGACAAAAACAATAACGCTTCTTTGATCATTCGATGACCACCCACAATGCACAAGCGTTTTCATTAACGGCTTTATTGATTTGCTTTTTCAAGTCACCATTATCATGTTTGACTAATACGGGTGTTCAAAACCTTAACCGAACAATTCATTCTCAAATTCATGTAAGCAATGCAACAATTTGCTTAATTCATTTTTCCTTTAAACTGCGTAGACTATCTACATTTCAACTGGCTCCCCAACTGCTTTTCAGGGTTGGCTCATTTTCGTGTATAGTCTGATTTTTAGTATGAACTGTGCGTTTAGTTGTTTAGTTAAATTGACATATAACACTCATAAAAGTTGGTACAAGCTGCATAATTTGGTTTACTTGACGCTCGCAAATTTCCTATCTTACTTTGAATAACAATTAAAAGGTAATTTAAAATACGTCGATTAGCTCAATTCAATTGATTGTGATAAAGAAAATATTCGGAGGGCTTAAGAGATGGAAACAAAAAGTCAATATAGAGTGATTCCCTTAGTATAACTTATACTATGTCTCACAAAAACTGGTGAGGTCATTGCTCATGGTGTTTTATACAATTCTGTGCGGGCATTCTTCAATTATGTGGAACAAAAGTCAATTTCGCTAATAAGCTTATTGAAATTGGGAAGAAAAACTCGTTAAATTGATGGTTACTATGACAGTCGGCTAAGACAGTCTCGGTTAGTTAGAATACGTTCTTAGATAGGGGCAATGGAAGCCCACCTGATCTTGAGTCGGGAGAGTTATTATGTAAGGGACGAATGGGGTTGTGGTCACACGATTTCACGGATAATTTATCCAGCAGCATGCAAGATGCATTACTGTTGATTAACAATCCCCGTCGAGGGATTTCAGAATAACTTTACAGTAAGCCTGTAAAAAATAACCGGGAAGTAGTAAAGAGTCGTAAGGAGAGACATTGGTAGACAACGTGGATGATGCCACCCCGTCTTACCCTGAAGTGCGCAAGCCTTGTTTGAATGGTAATCCCCAAACATTCTTATCACAGTTGGAAATGTGACATAATCATTTTAGATTTTTCGACGAAAACAACAGACGGCTCCTGTGTACCTGGTGGTTGTCCACTCAGCCAAACCCTTATTTACCCCAATTGCCATCAAATTCAGTCCATAAAGAATTGCACAAAAAGACGATCATTTGTCACTAAAGCTTTCTGGAACTTACTATATGCTAATGCCAAATGAATACTTTTACTCGTTTGGTGGGGTAACTAGGAAAACATTGGCAAAATTCAATAGCACTTCGTGTTTGATATGAAAACATTGATAAACTGTCCTTTTCCATTCCGAACCAATGAAATGCTCTCTCTGGAGTACTGTTTTTTATTGTTCAATGTGAAATTAACCTCTTTCAATTTCATTCCATAAGGTGCTGGCAGAAATAATATTGCCGCAGCTACGTCACAGTAAATCGATGCCCAATTATTCAAAATTTGCTCACAAATAATCTTCGAGATGTAAAAGGTAAAGGAAAGTTACCATAATCCTGTGCTTTTTTTAATTGGCTGATTTCGGCTTTTTAGTTAAATATTAAGATGCAGTGGTAAAGCAGTTCCACGGTTTAACAGTAAACTCCAATCAAATTTCAGCCAGCACCAACAATTTCACGACCACTTAGCAGCATCGATTCTTCGTAGAAAATTCTCGGGAAACTTTATCTCTAACATCTACCCTGACAGTTGATATCTAGTGCGACATTTTTTGGTTGCGATTGTTTTATCGCCTACCAGATCCATACGTTTCCGCTCGTGCTGAACTTTTCGAGAGTCCTCGTTTGAGAGTCACTCCGAACACACGACACCTCTGTGCTGTGGTTTGCAATCTCGCGCTACATCGGCGTCATGAAATACACAATACAATTCTTTCATCTCTGCTGTTATGGCCGAATCGCTGGCTCGTTATTTCGTAAGAAGATGGATAGTCCTGTGTGGCTGTCCACCTACCACCACGATTGGCCGAGGGCAACAACTTGAGTCCGACCGATTTTCTCCCGTTACCAGTATGCTGGGTACAGAGGGGGTTTGCACGACCGCCTACCATCCGGCGTCAAACTGGTAACGACCAAGTGCGCCAGTTCTGGTCTGAATGAAGTTTAACAGCGATTCACAGCACGATTCGCCCAAAAATGAACTTCTCACTTTCTGAATAGTGCCTCGAAACTTCGAAGCAACGCATATCCAAATTTGATGCGAAACCCAAGAGCGAACAAGTATGCTCCGCAGGTTCTGCGGTACTATTCAAGAGTTGGAAATTGTGCACACAGAAACCATAACGTTAACAGTGAGCCTCAATCACTATCCAGCCAAAAGGTAGTCAAAAAATAAGACAGAAAGCTGCGTAAAAATGCTCCATGAAAGGGAATAAATAGAAAGTACTTGTTCCAGATTCTGCACGCCTTATCAGAACCAGCAAAGGGTTGTTTGAGCGTGATAGTTGAAAATTAATGCAAACGAACAGAACATCTGCTATCGACCAACGTGAATAATAAAACGAAATGAACTGCTGCCTCGAAGCCGAAATAATCTGTTCGGCGTAATTACCAACTGGTCCTTTGCTTTACTGGTACTAGCGGTCTAGATACGTTCAAACTCTACAGAACACGAGTCCAAGACTTAATCGGCGACTAACTGATCTCTCTGTAGCACTATCAGCAGCCTCCGAAGTGATCGAATCATGTGCTCCCATACACCACCTCGGTGACTAAAGGAAGTGGGGCTGAAATGTGACTGGATTTCACTTGCCAGCATGTAGTGACTAAATTTTTTTATTAAGGCAGATTTCACTGTGTTTCAACTTTGACACACCCGACGAAACTGGTGCCGTTGTAGCTGGGTGCCTCCATCGGTTCTTCTTGTCTACCTGTAAACTTTATGATGGCTATGATAAACGAGTCGGTATCCAGCTAAATGCGACCTCCAGGTGAACAGGCAGCAGTGACTTTTCTCCAAGTCTCGACCATTACGAGCCAAAATGAAGCCAGTGAATCTACACCTACGGAGGAGAAATTCCACTACCCTTCCCCCGTCCGACACAGGGGCAGCGGAACCATTAGTTGCCGACCGTCCGAGGCGATCCTTCTGCGGCATGTCGCACATCTTCCTATCATCTTCCCCACGGGACTTTTCCCTTGCGAAGTCCCTATTTGACCATCCTTACCGAGGTAATGGGTAACTAACATGTCTGTAACTGGATGACGTTGAGCATGATCACTTAATGTTTATAACTCACCGGGTAACTCGTGTTGATCGCTAAGGCAAAGCAGGGCATCAGCAACCACTGGGCATAACTTCCGCATCTCACCGGGGTACATGGAATGAAAAATCTCTGACGTGCGACAGTACTTGGATCCCGTAGCATCAATTTTGTGTGTCAATCCGCTTCCTGGGTTTCTCAGATGAGTTTACTTTCAGGCCACGTCATTTAGTTCGGTGAAGCTACACGCTTACTTGAGTAGATATGGAACTAATGATAACCCCGACGAGAAGCTCTCAAGAAATTCAAACATTCGTTGGGGGCTATTGGACGGAATGTGTTCCACCAACCGGGGAATTTCCTACTTTGTGTATAAACCCGTGAGCTTTAAATACAACTCGAATCCGTTTTCGTTTTACTGTGGTTTTCTTTTTGACTTCATTCGCTTAGCTTGGATTTAAACCAATTCTGTGCTTACTGGCAACTCGCATCCACCAGTTACCGTGATTGACCGAATTTCGTACACCATTTACAAGTCTAAATATTACAGTTTCTTTGTATCTAGCAATGCACTCGCTCTTTGCGAGAGATCAAGAACTTCAAAACGAATTTTATGGCTTTTGGTAAAGAAACGGCTGAATGCATTTAAAAAAGGTAGAGTTGAAGTCTTGGAGACCAGCAATTTTTAGATTCAGAATCTGGAGCATTTGGAATTGACTTACTATCTCGAGGCGACAGCTTTTGGGGAAAAACGAAAGCATCCCCTAAGAGCGGTCATGAGGAAAGTCTCGTCCACATATTGCCAACACAAATTAGTTTAAATTCTGTACATTTGAGACTTGTTGAATGGGATGGACAGAAGGTACAAACTGTGAGATACGAGCAATTGTTTTATTCTTTTGAATCTCGACACCATCTGTTTTCCATTGTGTTGCGTCTCCTCTCGTTTTAACGTCAACTGACATGATTCAGTTGTGTGGATGAGAAAAGTAAAAGAAACACTTCCATTAGACGTTCAGTTCGAACTGATCAAGGGGACTAAGGTTCTCGACTTTCTAATTTTTATTCTTTCTTTGCAACGATGGTTAAGATCGGGAAATTCGGTAAAAACCGCGAAACATTCTTAAACTGTTAACTGATACATGTCTTTGGTTGTTTTTTAACTTACACTTATTCAACCGGCAGAATGAGCAATATGATCAACGGGAAAAACTGTTCCACCAGTTTCCAAGGTTAATGGCATTAGTAAAGGTTAGGACTAGGGATTGGTGTTTTGCCACTTTGGATATTCACTGGCGGTATTAGATTTTTGTTAGTGAATGTCAGAGCTCGCTAACCAGTTGGCAGGAAGTCTGTTGCAGCTATTAGGTCAATTTACTTGCAACTTACCAAATTCAGCACGGATACGAACAGGCTGATTTTTGTTTTTGTTCCTGACAGCAATAATTTAAGTGCATTCAACCGCATAATTCAATGGTGAAAGTGTTCGGGAAAAACAAGCCGGGAACAGACAGACTTGGCAAATCTTCACAATTATGGCATACTGTGGTCATCCGCGTATTTTTGTCGTGCCCTCATGTTACAAGGAAACTGATCAAGGAAATTATTCCCGATTAAGTTCTATTTCAATATCAAGTAGTTCGCTCCGCGGTTAGAACGCCGAGTTCTGATCAAAATAAGCAGGTTGCTTTAACTTTGCTAAACGATATTCTGAGTTTCGTTCCATCTCAAATGAATACAATGCATGTACGGTTAAGAATTTGTGTGAATTGTTCTATCCGTTAGGGCAAACATCAGTAACAGTACTACTACTATACAGCATTCGCCTGGAGAGCGGCTGCCGCATCTGAGCTTTCGTACTGCTTCAGTTCTGATTTTGATTTTGCCGCTAAAATCCCCTCTTTCCAAGGTTGAAAATATCAGGGAGAAGGAAGAATTTAGTATAAATTTTCGATAGGAGAAATGCACGAGTGACTGTTAGCAAGCTGCTCTCAGATTAGAACGTTCATGTTACTAACCGTCGGAGCCGATTTGGAAGAATAAACTATACCACGGTTATGACGGATCAACAGATAACGGTGCTACAAAATGTATATCATGCACCCATGAAAACTAAGCTAACTTCTGTGTTATGTTGATACGTGCGGTGAAACGGTTGATTGTTGAGGCAAATTGGGAACATCACTCACATTTTTCAAATCCGCCAAAGAAATAAAGGCAGACAGAAAAGGCACTGACACAACTCATCGTCTGCATTAGCAAACCCTACATTTTTAAGCAGATCTATAATTGTTTTCCAACAAACCGATCACTTAGTATTCTTTGTCTTTGTTTATAATTTGCACAATAGCCAGATACAAATGAAAAGGCACAATCTGGTAGAAAGCTCAGATGCAAGCCAGCTTCAATGATAGGCTGAGCTTGTTGGGGTGGGTCCCCTTTCCTTCTTTGCTTGCATAAATATCTGTTTCACGTCATTTCCACTGTCATGCTGTAGTCGCTATTATATGACGTCAGTCAAATCTCCTATCGGCAAAACATCTGCACAAGACCGTCAGAATATAATTAACGGTAGTATCCATTCACGCAAGACCGCTCCTATCACGTAGAGAATATAAACAGAGGCAGGAAAAACAGATGCATTAGCCGAATTTCCGAAAGACGATTTTGTTTTTCCAAGCAATCGGAGTACTTAAAGAACAACAAAGCGATTTCGTTCCCTCCCATTCTTACCGTCAAAATGGTCTCAAAAGAGCAACATCACTTATCGAATTATCCACCCGAATCATCTGACATTGCCATAATTGCAAAAGACGCGCCTCTCATTCAGACACTAATCTCTCGGTCGGTTTCTGATTGTCATGTCCATAATCATAAGGCTTGGATTAGCCACCAGAGCACTCTAACAGTCGGAAACCAACAGACGTGCCCGAAGCAATTAGATTTGGTTGCAATCAGACGAAAAGAAGAAAATAAAAAACCCGGATTGTTGTCCTTTCTGGGAAAATAGAGTGGTGCGCCACTAAAATTCTCATTTGTCGTGGAAAACGAGAGACCATATTTGCTCATCACGGCGAGTAGAGCAGTCAGATCATGAAAGACTTGAACGGAAGGCTCACAACAACAGTCGGGACTCTTTCAATCGACACAAGTAAATAAAGGTTAGCGGATTTACGGAAGAGAAAATCTGAAAATGGTTATTAGTTTCTCGAGTAACGCATCGAATCTTTCACAAGTCGCGGTCGAATTTGGTGTTAATTTCGCGAAAGACAATTTTCCAGCTGGAAGTGGTAACATGGACATCTAATGGTGGTCACAAATAGGATTGGTTGGCATTTTGTGTTCACGATTAACACTGCAGAATACTTTGGAAACTTAAGATACTCTATTCACTAGGGACTACTTCCTCAGGGTTGTCAGTTGCTTGCATCCATAATATCAGATCAAACTTAATTTAACTTGGGAGTCGTAAGCTGGAAAACAAATATTTTCAACTATCCTCGACAACCCAACACACGTGGAGAGCAATTTGAAGTTAATAATTGTGATGCGCAGCTCAAAACTGAATACCAACCTTAGTGAGAATGGTTTGGTTAAAGTAGTAAGCAAGTTCGTCAATTATGTTTGTTTGTCCTTCCATTTTGATGATCTCGTGCCTGAAAAGCTGAACGCCATTGACGGGGGTCTTTATATTCCGATGGTGATAGCGTTTTTCTGTAGAGATTTCCTGTCTCTCCATAGCTAAAGGGTCACAGAATGCGTTTTTACTCATCGCCCAACCGCAAGCCAAGCGTTTGAAGGAAAATACAGTCAACTAATTAACAGTCAACTACCAAAACCACGAAAACAAGTTTGTTTGTTTTTGTACGTCTTTATTTTTCCTTTAGGTATTTTTCAAGCACTGTGATGCGTGGATGACATAAAAGTCATGGGCAAATGCTGACCGGGGGAGCGGAAGTTAAACCCGTGCATTAAAGCAAAGTAACAACGAGTGACGTCGCATTTAAGGTAAATTGTACCAACCGCTTGATCATGGTGGATGATTAGACAGCCGGGAGGATTTCGTTCAGACGTGTACGTCCCGAATTCGAATTCCCTTTCTATCCATCAGTTACCCACAGTAGATGACCATAGAATTAACCCTTTCAAAGTGTTCAAAAATTTCGTATAGTGAATAAAAAGGAAGCAAGTTTAATATTATTGCCTGTTCGGAAAAATGGCGTTTTTCAACCGAGTGGCTTGCCAAGCCAATATTTGCCAATCAAGGCCTTTTGCCTCAATAACAATATAGAACCAAAAAAACGGTATCCCTCATGTTAATTGACTATTTAGAAACAGAACGTATAAGCAGTTGAATAGCTAAATATTTTGGTAAGCAATCTACCAAACACACTGAAAAATTGTACTTAGCGAAGCTGCCGCGTAAAAATAAAACGGCGCAGGACTAAACCTACCGTGTTTGTTACAGCAATGCTTCAATTATTAACTCGTAAATTCTATCTCCTAACTTTTTCTTGCAGTCATGGGGTATCAAGAGACGCTGCGATGACCACATTTAGTAAATAAACCTGGCTATGCATCAGGTCAGCTCGAGTCAACACAACCTGGCCTCAGTGTCCGCGAATTCAAGCAGCATTTTTCTCCATTGATCTCTCCTAGTCACCAATTTTATATATTCCGACGTCATTAGTGTGCATTTCCTATTCGGTGGTTTGAAAAATCTGTGTTAGTCCCATATGGGGTTGTTCGTTTTTTGTGAGGTTCTAATCGCTGGGCTTGACACTTAGACGGCGGATGTTTTCCTACTATCTTCAACGTACTTCAGACCGTTTTGAAAAATACGTGCTAATATAGCGGGCATTGGTTGTTGGCTCGGATTCGCAGACTAGGATATTTTAATGGAAATACGCTGTCATCTTTGGTTTTATATATCCATTTTACTTTATTGTTTTCCCATCGCATTTTCCGAGCGAAAGTTTACAAACGTTTGGTCATGTTTGATGTATCCTGTTTTTTGGAATAAAATGCGTGCAAACAACATTTGCACTGACACCGGAAATCGTTAGCATCGTCAAAACTCTGCGCGTCAATCAATTCTGTCCAAACTACGCACATTCATGATTATTGGTTGTACAGAACTTTGCCATACAGACTGCAAAATACCTTGTGTTGAACTAAATTAACAACCACCCATGTCGTGCGAATTCGGAAACGGATTCGGCGAACGCATCAGTCTGGAATTTTCCCTCCCCCCTCCAAAAAAAAGAAAAATCAGCTTTCTTAGTCATTTTATTTTATAGCAGTGAACACCCGTTAGCAGTTGCTTTTGACTTGCTTCCAAGTTTTGTTTGACTCAATTCGTTTTTTATGCTTTACACAGGAAGGGGTGCATTGCTGCCAGTTAAACATCAATGATTCTGTTTGGTAACGGATCACGATTTTGCCCATGAGATAGTTTAAACAGAAGATTGATGCTACCAGGATGATAAGGCTTAAATTCGTGAAGCGACGGCACTGATGCACTAGAAAAGTGGATTTGGTCGCAGTTTCGATTCGCGCTGAGTACTGACCTTCCCGTTAGGATCTGAGGTGCCGGTCACTGTAAGCACAGATTGCACTCAAATTCTTCAGAAAATGAAATAGCTTACCATGCGGTTTTCGAGTGCGAGTATTCTCAGAATGAAAGGCATTTTACAGCTAGCTGACTACTTTTAACCATCAGTAGTCCGCAATTATTGCATTTCAAGTGAGCCTCGAATCCAGGGTGACTGTAACTGATTTAAGAAATCATCAACAATAAAAATGAAATAATGCTCCTTTACCCCGTGGGTTCCATAGGCACAGGTCATTGACACACAGTGATCAATTCCCGTGACAGATTGCGCAGTCAGAAGCGACTATGCAGCATGCATATCAGTAGGATTCAGCTAGGTTATACTGCATAAGTATTTCAAAAAGGGAATTATGCGGTACAGATCAAGGGTTTACACATTAATCACGAGCAAGCTGTTAAAAGCTACATGTCAAATAGTAATTGAAATGCCTTAGGCGCCTTTCAACATCAGTTGTTGTCTGCCTCTTGCCTACGGCTCATGAAGCTAGAATTGAGCTTCAAAGATAACTGCTCACTGACCAACGGATTGGTCCAAGGTCAACTTAGCCAAAAAAGGACCCCACGTTGGATGAGAAGGCTCGTTATGCGAACCCCTAGCAAAATGACAAGTAAAAACGTTAATCACGGCCACAGCGTGGCAACATGGAATAATCCAATTAATGCAACTACATTGATAAAGGATGTTATCATGGCTTCATGCAGGTGGTTGCAAAAAAAGTGTGATACATCTTTGTCTTTAGCTTCACTGTCAGCTTACGCAGCGGACGTCAGTTGTGCATCGCTAAAACGGTAGAGAAAATGAAGCTGCGCTAAGGAACCTGATTAAATTCTAAGGGATTAGTGTGATATATCCATATCTTACGATGGTTACCACTTTTATACTCTTGACAAATGGCGTTTTTTTTTCTCACCCACTGGTTTCAAATCGCTACTTATCGGATACGTTTACTGCAACAGACTTTATAAGAAGTGGAAGGGAGAACCAGTTAATAGATAATGGGGACCGGGGATTCGGAGGAAGTATAACTCAGTCCTGGCAAAATAATAAAGCGCCTGGATGAAAAATAACATTTTTTCTGTTGTTGGCTGAATAACCCACAGAGTGGTTCTGTTACTCGGTTTGAGAAAAGGACAGTCTGCAGAGCGAACTGAGTGATTGCGTCCAGTGCACACCCTGATACTAGATTCACTACAACCACCAACGTTCACCTACTTGCGATAACAGAATGACTTTCTTTTGCATATACGATATCTGAACAGTTAGGTACGTGCAGCTTGAATTATTCGGCTGGACTAACCAGCTGGAGTGGCTGTTGATGTGGTGTGGGCTTCCAACTTGATCCATTCACTTGGTTTTATATTCGATAACCTTTTACAGTTTTACCCCTAGTACTCCAATTACTGTTTGCACACTTCCGTTCTTTTGCTTTATGATATCGAGATTTCCCATAAATTATAATATAGTAGAGATTATTTCGGTCCATGTGCCCGTAAAGTTTAAGATGATTGCTAAGACTAGGTAATTTTTTGTTTTAAACTTGATTAACACAATGACAACAGTAACTCAGTTTCCTAATGGAAGAGCAACGCGTAGAATCAAAAAGCCGCCGATTTTTATGAAGTTGCTTGATTGTTATGGACTCAACCACCTATACTTCACAGCGCACAGGTTTTCTGCTAGGCCATTCATATGAGTTTCTGTCAGAATCACATGAAAATAGACCAGCCTAAATTGTCAATCACAAGTATGGAAATAAGCTTAACCATACAAATCATTTTATTTACTGGTGCCGTTTGTATCGATTCACATTTTCATAAAACTTCGTCGCGATAATGACAATCAGAAAACTCGCATTTTCATCAGTCCTCACATAGTCAATTAGTTAATTGAAGGACTCTGCTAGCATTATTCAGTCGAAATTCTTGTTGACCGATAGTATGTGATTCTACTGGAAAGTGACGTTGCATCGTGGGCTATGTAATTTGGACTATTCAATAGAATCTAGTTATCCGTTACCGAGTTATAATTTATTTTAACACACTTAAGCAGCAGAACAAACGTATTAAAGTGGCTGAAGCAGGTTGCCATGATATTCGAGAATCTGAATGCGCCTGTTTACATACAAAATGAAAACCAGACCGGTCAGTTAGGCTAACCATCTTGAATTAGGCACTTAACAACGTGGAATGCCAACCGGTAATGGAGAAATAATTACTGATTATCTACACCAACGGAGGAGACTTTCTACTCCATAACGAAAACGCACTGTTCTGTCGGCCAATAACCGTTAATGCCATAAAAGTGACAATGGTATGATATGAGGTCTAGGTCCTGAGAGTGCAACTCATAGGACCATTTTAAATTAAAAAAGGCCTTTCAAATGCAGTTTTAAAAAGCCCGAACAAAACCTTGGAATGCAGCACAACTGACATTTTCCGAACCATCTAAAAGAAGGCACTGCAGAGGAATTCTGGATTGTAATAGTCGCCACTGGTGAAAATACAATGTACCGGCTTAAAAAACATTTAACCATTTCAAAATACATTATTTGGCAGTCTTTTTCCAATCGCTTATTTGAAAGGTAAAAGAATAACAGTACATCCAGTTATCAGTTGCAATGAACAGCAATGATGTTGTATCCATGGCAAAGAAAATGTGAGGATACCTTCCCTGTACAAAGAACTGGGTTAAGCAATGTGATGTGAACGGCTTTGCTGAACAGTACCATCTTTGTTCGTATTACGCAACACAAATCAAAAACAAAATGCAGTCACTTCTGTTTGGCTGTTACTACGGCTCGCACAATTGACGGCGTCCGGACGTAGTCAGGATGGCTACCTGGACTATTTTACGATTTCGATTTAGGTTAACTGTTTCGCTTAGAAAATCACTGCCTGAGATTTCCGGTTCACAGAAAAGATCCGTACGGATAACCCCACAGAGGACTTGAATATAGGTTGGATTTCAGCGAATTAGCACTGTCAGTACGTCACACTAATTGGGATTCAGAAAGAGGATTATGTCCACTATTTCCGGTTATTCGCCTATTCCCTCCAATCCATCTTCTTTCCCATTTTTTGTTATTAATAACCATAGTTACGGCAATTTAGCGTCCTAATTGTGAATGAAGCCGGCGCGCCAGTTTGCCTTATTATCACGATACTAGAACCATCACGGAACTCTGAAAGACTGATATTCTTCTTGCCTCTTTGGCTCTAACACGAATAGTTCACGAACCAGTCCGGATAGCCAAAAATCATTAAATGACCTTATCCATGGCATATCAGTTTCCAATTATTCTTCTCGCCGAATATGCCGAACAGTTAGAATAAAATGGCAATACCACTCTCCTGAACCCCAGATTTGATGATAACTTTGCCAGTTGCCGCACACTCCATATGCTTTCGCACTTGTCACTTGGTAGGGCACACCAAGAGCAAGCCTGCTGCCGATATGTTTACATGGTTTTTTTCGTAATCTACATTTACCTGTCGTAGAACCCAACGAATTGGTTTTCCAGAATTGTAAAAGTAACTCAAGTCGAGCCAAACGTGTTTGCGAAAATTTCCCGTGTACTTATTCCCGAACCAATATGTGACACTGTCCTCTCTTTTTCTAGCTCATTTAGCGTCCAACCTCCCATCACGCTTCTCTTCTTATTTGTCCCAATCGGATTATCTGGTCTGGCTGAGTTTCGATCGTGCTCATGATTAACACAAATCTCGCTTAACATCACATGAATGAAAACAAACAAACAACATCAGCGGCAAATTTGGAACCTTTTTCACTCTTCGGATCAGTGATTCAGAGTAGGATTATTGGAATTTCGCACCACTTGGAACTTATCCATTAGATTTAGCCTTCTTTCAAAGATGCGCTTACATTCAATATGTGATAGGTTAACCCATCATTATCATCATGGGTCCCTCGATTCCAGAGAAGAACTTAATGCAGTACCTATTATTTCATGCACCATATTTACAAACACCTAAGCAATTTTTGCCAAAAATCGGTCAGTGAAATTTTACGGAGAATGGTTTGAAAAGGTAATCCTATAGTGAAAACGTCATAAACACAACATCAAATCTGAGAATATCACACGGAAAAACCAGGCTCGATTTCATTCCATCTAGGAGATCATATTAGATATAAGCATCCATGATGTATTTTTCGGTTGCACAATGAATATATGTGATAAATTCAGTTCAAACAGAATCCAAAAAATATTTAGATGGTCACAGAATCAGACTGACTTTGTTTGATGTCACAAAAATACTTTTTCTGATAGTTTGGATAGCTCCGATGAGTACATCAAATTCCGCGGTTCAAGCCCCGCCATGATCTGAACAAAAACAATGAACCATAGTGACAGCCAAATACAATAACTACATTATTTTTATGAGTGATCCAGGACCTTAAATTTACTCACAACTATGGTACAGTGCTCAAAGCAAAGCCATCCAAAATCATCAATTCAGTAGTTTCTAAGATCAGAAACATCGAAAGGTGATAGCATTGCGCTTAATGTTACAATGTGTAAATCAGTATCAGGAAATTGTGCTATAAATCCGGTAAATGAGCAGGGTAAAAGGTACAATAGTCAGATCAGATGAGGCCACAGTTTTGTGCATTAGCAAAGCCCGATCATCATTAAGGACCGTAGAAATAGCTAGAGATCATTCGTTCCATCTTACTTGTTAGAAGTCAGTCCTGGATCTGTACGAAGGCAAAATTCATTTACTAGTTGTTGTATTGTTTCTGGACAACAGAAACCGTACATATCAAATCCCATGGTTGTAATATTAATGTTATAGCGACTGATAATATTGGCAGGGAATTTCAGTAGCACTAGTGATAGGAACTTGAAAAGATGCCTGGCTAGGGATGGACCATTAAAAATTGTAGGCAATTATTTAGTTCACAACTTTGAGCTATACAGATTAATTAATGTAAAGTCTAGGAGTATTCGCTCAACCCAGTATTGTGGAGTTGAGTTAGATTAGATTTTGCGATTTCGCCAAGGTGCCTGGACAAAATCTTTCAATTTTTATGGAAGCACTTGGGCATATATATGTCCATGTGATACTGAGATCTTATCGTGCATGCTTCTTAAGCTGCCGAGTCTCATCGAAAACATTCGGTTAGGGCTATCATTATCGGACGCCGTGCTTTCCGGATTTATGTTGAATATCTCGCACTATCTTCGTCCTTGGTTCGAAATTCATAACGTATTCAGATTACTGAGAAAACATCTTTGAAGTTATTTCTTACTACTTATGCTTTCAATGACGTCTCATTGTATTGAATCGACTGCTTATTCTATTAGGTGAGTTGTTTCCATGAAAGAGAAATTTTGTTAGGAGTAATATTGAGGCGGATAGAAGGACAAGTTTCTTCTGAAAATACGCCAGTGGTTTCACAGACTGTTTAACTACACGCCGAAGTTGGGTTTAGGCGAGACAATTTCAGTTTTCTCATGTCCAGTGATGACCAATTTATCTCAGAACCAGTTCGATGGTTCGGCGAACGTCCAACGCTGGTTAGTCAAATCAACTCCGCGGTACAGGAACAACTGAATCCTAGAATGGATATTTTTGAAACTAATAACGTGAATATGGGTGGAAGGACAGAATCCTTCCGTCATGGGTAAATCAACGATAAGTCCCCGACGTATCCGCATTGAAAATCTCAAACGAATTCATCATTTATGCAAACTTCTAACGATTCAAATATAGTTGGAGTGCAAGGTATTTCGTTTATGTTTTTGTTGTTTACCTTCTGCAAGCATTTTTCATTCGATCATATTCTGTCTGTCAATTACATGTATCAGACATCTGTGTATTTCAAATCACGAAAAAGGAAACGGAACCAAATTTATGAATGAATCTGTCGCCTGCTTTTTTTCTTCCATTTGTCATTGCATTTCTCTATTTCAATAGAGTATCTGGTTATAACATTTAAATGACGATAGTGTACGTGGGTTTGAAACTTTTCGGCCGTGCATTGATGCCCTTTTATCTGAAGCTTACTAGGTTACACATGGCACTTCCCACGATGATCGGCTTTAACAGTAGGTTTTCACTGGTTGGGTGACCGGAGTGACTTGTCAATAGAAATATTCCCCAAATCTGACGATCTTCATACAACTCTACATCCGTCAACATCCATATGGACTGGTCCGTCAGCCGCTTTCGCCGTCCGTCGGATTAAATTGGTTTGCTACTTTGTCCAGTCCTCTCAGTTTGTCCGACACAGTTCGCCACAAAAAATATCCACACGATATCTCGATCCCTCTTGACGGATGGGTCCGAAAATATATTTTGCAAGAACTCTTGTATTCTGTTTGTTTAAAGTAAATGAGCGGTCCCAAGCGTTTGCTTTCATCCACAGTGTTTCCCAATCTAAGTAGAACGCATTACATTTTATGATATAGATTATGAGCCGATAAGCAGTAGGCTGCTGGATGAGAAAAATGTAAATGAAATCCATTACCCCTAGAAATTGGGAGTTTCTATTTCTTTTCTGATTAGCTTTCTTTCTCCTACATTTGAGATCACGGGCTAGAAGCGTTTGTTTCCAATGCCATTATCACCTATTCTAACTCAGTAATGATTTGTGAACTTATGAAATGAGAACCTTTTTAGCTGCGGTGCTCGAGCATCATTCTCTAACCACTCTCACCCAGCTTTGAACCCTACGTGGAGCATGGTAACTTTGGACTAATGAGGATTTTTGGTTAACAAGCATAAAGTTTCTCTACCTTGGACTTGGTGGCAAGCTGAACATTGATGTGGTGTGACCAGTCACCTTAGCATTCCAATGGAAACAGTACAAAATTTGGAAGGTGAGAATCTGGGAAATCATGAAAAACAATATTAAGCCAAATTGTCACAATCAAATTCAGTACTAATAGCTTTTAAGAGAACAAAACAATGCAGCTTGGTGTTCAAGCTCAATTTCAGTGATTCATATTCACGTCAAGGCATCACGTTAAATCGGAAAACGGAGTAAAGGCGCACCGGTTTACGGTCATACCGGTTCACATCTTAGTGAATACGTGTGCATTCGATCAGTTTATCAAACGATTAGATGGTACCCAATATGGTAGAAGTGAAGCGAGCTAGGAAAATTTAGGCGCAAAGTGCTTCCGAGAGCAAAGAGGGAAGTTGTAAAAACGAATAATCATTGACAGTGGGAGAACTGTTCACCGAAATCGCGCACTGCAAGGTAAGTCAAATCAACACTACCATTTTAACAGTATGTTCGCTGACTATGCAGTGGTGAATTGGAGGTTAATAGCGCGCTCAGTAGAGAGTACACGAGTTGTCTGACGAAGGTGCCGGAGAAAACATTGTTAAATATTTATTTCGTCCACACCATGTTAAGAAATGATTTAGAAGAAAACTTAAAAAAACCTACATGGGGACGCGCGACATTCTGTGAAATATATCTGTCAGCGCCTCTTTAGCACGCACATTAACCGTGAAAAATTTCATGCTCTCGCGTATCACTCATTTGAAATACGTTGTCCGGATGACCCTAGGCAGGTAAAATATCAGTCCTACTTAACGTGCCTATTACTTATAATCGTATCGCAAACACTGGAAAAACAAGGGAGTGTAATCAACCGTCTTATTAGCCAATTAATCCCATATCGTCACTCCGTAACTTACAAACGTGGTCAGCTTTTGAGAATCTCATAGTGGACGGCGCAACGGTGAATAAAAAGAGCCATCAACAATAGCAACGGAACAGATTTCGTGATGACTGCATATGCAGCAACTATGGTTAGAGCACAAGGAATGCCTTAACTCGACATTTTTGTACGGACTGATTACATGGTTATTTGCTTAATGGCTGTGCAATGATATACACAGGATATAGCTTCAATATGAACATCAGAATGTCCGATTGTACTAGGAATCCATTATTGTGGCTCAACATCATTCCAATAATTTATCTCAGTAATTATGCCTGAGTGGAATTGTGAGTTGTACGCCTAAGGAGTGTACAGACATGCAGTTTTTCGGAACAACACTCAAATTCCCAGTAGCTTTCATCAGATGTGATCAGACACTGCCGGGATATTCGTGTGCTGCATTACCCAAGTCCCTATTTGCTCATATTTCTATGAACACATTGTACTTCACCTAGGACTAAACTTGTTAGTACGGAATGTTTGCTTTCCAAATAATCAGACAGGTTCGAATTAAAGTGTCCTACTTCACTTGGGTGAGGTTCGTAGTGGGGCAGACAGAATAAAATTCCGAGGAAATTGCAAATCTCCTAAGACTACTTTCGAAATTAGCTAATGCGATCGAGACAGCGAAGTGTAGATACCTTCCAGAGATATCCCAGTCCAACTTCGATGAGTTTCTTTTCAGCTAAACACAATCATTGTTCTGGTGGATGAAAATTAAATACAGAAGAGACAGAAATTTGCGTTCTTTTCAAACTATTCATCTATTGCTGGTTAAATAAAGACGGGGCAGTGAAGGAGATTGCGCAACTATTGCGTAATGATAATTAAATTTCTTGTCTGATGACGAATGACGGCTGAGTAAAAAACGCTCGCCCGAACACAAACGCAAGGTGATGAGCTTCTTTAGCTTCGAGGGGAGATCTTAAGGTTTCTAGATCGACTAACCTGATTAAACCAAAATTGGTAATGGGAGTAGAATGAGATTCGCCAATCACTCCAACGGACAAAACCGTCAGACTTCAATTAGTTCCTCTCATTTTGTGCGTTTACATACATGGGTTTCACCTCAGTGGATTTCACTGACTCTAGTGAAATACCCGACCACCTTTTGCTATTCCGAAGAGGCAAATCAATAGGACCATTCGATCTGGGGGCTCATGCAACACTATTACTACCAATTTCGTCGCTATCCCACAAATTCTAACGTCTGACATTTTCAATACCAGCAAAAGCGTACGCGAAATTGACAGAATTTGTTTTTTGCTGAAAGTAAAGTAGATTTAGCTACCTTCAGTCAAAAAAACGGGGGAAAAACAAATGAAACCTAGTAGCAGTGCTCAGCGAAATCAATGGCATCAAACTAACTGGAACACAAATAAATGAACAACGAACGATGACTTGGAGTCGTAAACCGAAACCACAGTGGCACAATCAGTTATGAATTCCGAAGGCCATTAAAAGGGCAGTTAATTTATTAACTACCGTCCATCTGCGGTTCGACAACTGCTGAGGCTATACTTCAGGCACTTTTATGAAGGGTTGCCGAATCCACTCCCTGGTAACCATCCTCTAGCTGCATTTCTTTGACTGGGAAGGAATAAATCTTGTCCGGATGAGAAACGTGTTTTTAGCTCCAAGTTCGCGCAGACAACGGACAATTGCTGAGACGATATTCTGACGACCTGTGCAAACATCCGTTAGAAGAGTACTAGTCCTTTTGAAGATATTTAAATCAGTTCAGTTCAGTAGTCATTATAAACATTAAGTTTCAGTATATGTAAGCATATTTGGCCACAGATTAAATCAGATCGCAATTAAAAAACTTAAATGGAGAATGTTTGATGTGTTCAAAAACCCATCTCTAACCAGCGATCTTCGATCGCGGCTGCAACCGATTCATCGCCTGATTGGTCGGTTTTATTTGTTAGCTTCCAGCGTGTCTTGGTTAAAGCAGTTCTGATCTGAAACGAGGACTGATCACCACCTAGTCCAATAAGTTTGACTCCACACTCTAGTCGTCCGGCCACGACCCGAAGTCATGTGGTTGTTGGCAGCTAATGAGCACGTCCAGACTGCACCGGAATTTTGCTATCGATTAGCGACCTCCTGAAGGAGGGTCTGAGATCGTCCGACCTGTAGGTAGCGAAATGCTAGCTTGGTTTGTCGAAGATAGACGCATATCACAGTTAACCAAAAGAGATGTAGAACTGCCAGTGTTGAGGGCGTCGTGAATCGAATTCCGTGGCCGATCGAGCCTTCTAACTAGCTATCACCGACAGCCCACTGATCATGTCGATCCCAAGAGGAAAACAATACGGATTGACTGCCGAAATCCACTGGCTAGGATTACCCTAGTTTTTTTTCACATCTAACCCTTGAACTTAGTTGAGATACGACCCAAGGAATGCAGGTCAAATAATTTCTCGAAGAACCACCGTTTGATTTCGACGCCGACTATTCTTCACATCTTATCCGTGATTTAGTCATTTGTGACTGCCGTTTATTGGTCTTCGGTTATCGGTTAACAGCCGCAACTTACAACAGGTTTTTTCGCAAGAGCCAAAGGCTGCAATTTTGGAACGATTATAGTGTGAAGCGCTGCTGATTTACGGCAGAATAAACTTGTACAATCTAGGTCGGAGCTGCAGTCGAAGGCTAATGAACAATACAACCAAATGATGGTCATGGGCAAATAAATGGCGCGATAACTCGAATCATCTCACTGACTTAATTAAACATGCCTCATACACGACATCATTCGCACAAGTGCGTTTTATGAAGGACCCATACTATGTAGCTGCACCAATTACGCACCCGTCCCCGTGACATCTTTCCAAGCGTTGTTCAGATATTCCCCATTCTGCCCTTTTATGCATCGCTCATCGGATCACACCAATTCCTCCTATACAGTGAGTAAGTGAATCGAAATGAGCTCGCCAAAATCCGACTGGTTCAATTTGGCCGATGTCGGCCACCATTCAATCAAAAGCGCTCACGGTGTATGGTTATTACTTACTCTGCTGTGCTGAATCGTACAAGCATTCGCTGATGCCCATTAGTCACTATCATCCATAAAATCAAACAATTCAAGAGCAATCGATCACCAAATCAAGAGCATGGTAGCTTAGGAAAATAATCTGCAACCGTGCAATTAAGTGTCAAGCAAAGCTTGGCCTCGGCAATCGATGAGCAGTGGCTGAGGAAGTCAGTTGCGGTCTTCGGAATAGCTGTTGCGTGATAAGCATTCGAGAATAACGACTGAGACGCGGGATTGTTGAACTGTTTCAAGACTCCAAAAACATTCTGTGGCCTCGGTATTCTGGAAAATCTTGTGAACGATTGATTTTTGCCCAAGGGACTCACCGGCTTCATTATGGCCGAATAAACTAGTCGTCTCCTAAGATGACACAGACAATAATGCACACAACGATCAACCACACATCTGAAAAACGGTAATTCCTGTTGCCCATTAGTAAACACCTAAACATAGCTTCATTCAGTGAACCCTCTACCCACGCATTCCTGCTCCTATTGAAGTTCGACCAACTTGCGATGCGACAGACGCCAAATCATTCATCACATAACTGTTGGGCATGCATTTCAAACGAGCACTTATGACAGCTTCGCAAACGAAACAAGTGTGCGTTGGTCGCGCCGATTTTCGTGACAGTCAATCATCTCGCAAAATTTACCGACTGAAATTAACCAACCCGCGTTAAAAGAAACCTGGAGATTCATGTGGTCAATCAAAAAACAGAGAATTATCATGTACCATTTAAATCCAACGATTTATCAAAAGCCATGGAGGCACTCTACACCTGTTCCATTTTGGTTTGTTAGAAATCATCATCAGTGTACATCTGTACCACGCGAACTGGGACACCAGGCGAAGATGGACCACTGAGTGGGAGAACATAACCAGCCGCGTCCGTGAATCTATGCTGTCGAACATCGACTGATCCATACAGCAGAATTACGCTGGAAGTCAGATTACGAAAATGTAAATTAGTGAACTCCGGGTTAATAAAATTGGTGTAGGTAAACAGTACTCCTAACTTGAAGTACGTCAACACGACTTGATGCGGTCTCGCAAATCAAGTGAGAGACCACAAACTATAAGAGATGTGCATAATGCTCCATTGAAAGGGATCGCATTCTGAAGAGATTGATGAATTTCATAACTGAACTCACTGAACAACGCATACCGGGCAAACGCAATACACTCAAACTTCATACTAAGACATGCATCTTCTGCGTTGGCATCCTCATCGTGTTTTTCACGTGTGTGAGACTTAACTCCCCGAGCCGAGGGCAACAAGCCCTTGCAAACATCGGACACTTACCATCTATGGCGGATTCCCCGGAGAAAAATAAAATGAGGATACAACTTTAAGAAGCATTTCACTTTCAGTTAATGTTCTAGACTGCGACGACTCAGCTATGTCACTTTAACAGTAGCAAAATTTCAACTCCGTTAGTTTGTATAACAAGGAGAGAATGTAACGATCGACTACAAGCTGGGTGATGCGAAACGACTCACCGTTACGAGGATTCCAAATGAGAATGCAAAGTTTATACGTGGCGACGATTCTCGGACCCCTGCATAACAGCAAACAGTTCAGATAAATACCCTATTATCTATTTCGCCCGAGACGAAACTGAATTCTTAGTGGACGGCTGAGGTAGACCACCACCGTAAGTCGAAACATGGGAGATCTAAAGTCATTCGCACCTAACTCGTATATCCAACTGTAATGTATGATCAGCAATGTTCCACATAACCAATTTACCCCGCAGTAAGAAACTATCGTTAAAAGGTAATGAATGTTAGGCAACGCGAAGGCTCCTGGCACTACGAGGCATGTCGGAAACCAGGAGGCCAAGGTTTGGAAAACCAATAGTAGGATCTGGTTAGCCAATATGAGATCAACACAACCTCACTACTCTCAAAAAGATAAAAAGGAATTTCGATGCAAAGAACGGTATGGAATTTGCTTGCAGAAGGATGGGGCGCAAGGGACAGAAGTACAAAGGAAAAGCGGTTAGACGAGGGGATCAAGGCACCGGCTCATGTCAGTCGATGTACATCGTCGCTGTGATTGCAAAGACATTAGCGATGCGTGAACAAACCCAACGAGGGTAGATACCGCAGTGGATAGCTCCGAGTGGGATATCTGAAAGTAGATGTGCACAAAATGAATTAAATGAAAACCAAGTGATCAGACCAGACCAAAAATTACTCGAACTATGGGGTGTGAGAATTAAATTGTCTCAAGTCCTTTTTTGTTTAACCGGTAGTGGTAGGAATTATTATTGTTTATGTTTATGCTGATTTTGCGATTTTCGTCAATCAGAAGCAAGACAAACTGATGTTGAGGAAAGATTGCAATCATTTTCTATCTATCTAAAATTCAGTAAGGAGACTGAGATTTTCATTTAGCTAAAACACTGACCGTGGCACTTAATCCGGGGCCATCTAACACGTTGGAAGCCAAAAGGGTATGACACGGGAAAACAGCTTCAACTGATACACGAAACTAACATACACACACACACACAAACACATCCAAATAGATATGATAACCAGTTGTCAAGAAGCAAATATACAGCAAATGCGTGGTAATATCCCTTTCGCACTTGCACACGACCCCTTTCCAGCAGGATGCATTAGTTCCAGATTCATAAGGAAGGTGCGATTTTCTTTAAACATTTTCAACTGCCATGAAAACGGTTTCAATCAGTGGAGATACGTTTGTAACGTCAAATGACAAGCCACTCATGTATAGCTAATATTATCACTGTTACGGCTAATTCTACCGAGAATGGCATACTGACTTGCCATTCATATAGCCTTTTGAAGCCGGAATGTTAGGATTTCGCTGCCTATTTACATCCAAGTAAATTCATGCTTAGTTTAACGCCGGGATGAGTAAGTTGGAAAGAAGAAACTTCCAAATAACATCGAAATCTTAGAGTAAACGATAACTGTGATCATGAACTGGAGGCATCGATTGCCCCTGACCCAACTGGCTACTAAAGGAAAAAGAAAAAGCATTGATGGTTTTGAATATTTGCGTCAGTTGTAGCTCAGATGGTTGGTTCCTATGGTGTTCTGGTAGGTGACCTTAGAGTTTGGATCACAAACCACTTACCAGCAGTCGAGGTGTGTGTACAGTGACGACGTCATCTCGACTGGTGGTAAAACGTTTGCGACTTGAAAATCAAGCTCAGGGATAAGAAACTCGGGAAGTGATTACACAGCTTACTTAAACTAGTCATTGAGAAAATCGGATTGGTGTTGGAAACTTCTAATTACAGAGGAGTGGATATCATATTTCGATCGACACAGTTTTGCTTGATGACAATAATAATGATAACATTGATAATACGTCCTAATCACGACTACGAGATTCGAGAGAAAAATCTGAGTTAAATTTCTGTTTGGTCAGCGTCAGATGCCTCACAAAACAGACAGAGATGAATCTCGGCCAGACGACCATAGAATACAATCACCTACATTGATCTACCGAAGCATTTAAGGACAGGTTCTGAGAGTTGCCGATTTATACCGTTATTCCGACTGTCATATCAGCTGCATATGCAGCGATGCATTATGTGAAAGTCAGGATCACGGTTGCTCAAGCTGATCTCCCCTCCTCCAGCATTTTGCCCAGTGCGGAGTTGTGGTTCATGACTGAATTCTGTATACGACGTAGATCATCAGGTGAAATCGAATTAACCCTAGGAAACTCTAATCGACGTACTGCGGAATGAGTTCCAGTTACGTTTCATGTCGGGTGACTCCTCTGAATAAGCACTGCACGGGGGAAACCTTTAACTGCTGCAACAGGCCAAACGAAAAAACAAAGATCTGAAGGAAGAGAATTTGCTAGAACTTCACTTTTAGGAGTCAGTGCTTAAAGTATTCATAAAAGAAGACTGCGCCAATAACGACAAGATAAATGTGCCCGTATAAGTCTACTTTCTCATAACTCCAGAGACCAATATTCTAGAGCAGTCACTTACGTACCACCTGGAAGCTAACCAGATGATTCCAGTAAAACCAAAAATATTGTTGTGACGCAAAGCAGAACAAAAAAATAACACTTCACATACATTGCACTGGTGCGTGCAACGACATTCTGCATCGTACCGATAGCGGAGTTTATTAGTAATCACTCGCTTTCATCCAAACAAACAACTTTCATCCAGTACAGCTACAAAGTCTTGAGAAAACTGATAGTAGTTCACACAACCCACAGTTCCAGCAACTCATGTACCAGCGTAGAGCATAAAATCACGTCCTAACGAACGAGGATCATATGGACAAAAATTATAGGCGTTGGGATGGCGACAATTGTTCGAAAAACCCGACCACCATCGATCTACCGATAGTTTCAAGAAAAGCACGACACTTCTCCCGGAACACCGTTTCATCTTACCGCTAGAGATGAGCACAGGGTCGTCCGAGGCCAGCATTCTCGTCAATATCAAACACAGTCCAGCAAAAAGGACTCCGCCTTCCAAGAATTTCCGCTTTATCAACAAAATAATGATTATCTATAGGCTAAGGTGGTTGGCGGTGAACAACCGTTGCCTTAACTTACTGATCCAGTCAGCTCTAGATATTGTCCCTTTAGTATGGTCCTTCGTCCAATGGCTATCAAGTGGACTGTCTCTGACTCCCAAAATAAAAGTCAAGTCTGAATCTCATATTCGCCAGTCACTTCTATCCTACATGGCAAATAACAGTAGCATGGCCCTTCAACACACCCGATTCATAGAGATCTTATGAGGTTGTTCGCCACTCTCACCTTTCTCATCGTTCAGCGTTAAACCGTAGGGCAGGCCCCACTTAGCGCCTCGGTTTTTCACAGAATTACATATCACCACTCCAAGTTTCAAGGCAAAGGTTGCCGGTCTCTTTCCCCAAGCAACAAGCCGCAGAGGCTGCGATATGCCATCTCGACCACACCAAAGTGTTACCCATATCGTTCAAAGAAACTGAGAGGCTTTGAAAGTCGGCTTATTGATCAGTGCTACTGACCTGTCGCTGCTTTCTCTGTCGCCCGTATTTCAACTAACACTAGAATAGCCACTGATTCTGTATAACGCTCGTAAATCGTACGATCAACAGAGATGGCTTGTCAACAAAAGTACGCTTCATGCTCAATGTCAAGGGATCACAAGCTGACGTAACGATTGTATATGTCGCCAAGACACAAACGCGCGTGCAAGATGGGCTTCTTGAACCCGACTTGCATCAATGTTCGGCAGGTCAATCAGCAGCACCCAGATAAAGACCAGCGACACAGAACCAGCTAACCAGCTCTTTCTGAGCCTATAAAGCCCATAACTCAGCTAATGAACAAGTTATCCGAGGAAACAAAAGCTGTCACAACGACACTACACCTTGACGTGGTGGGACGGCTTGCGTGCCTCCGTGATCCAACGAGCTATACAGGATGGCTTATCTTGAGCCGAAGATCCAATCACGCTTGGAAGGTTAATGGGTAGAGGCCTGACGAAGTAGTCTCCTGATCCTCCAAGTTGGGGGT
>LUCM01011253.1:951751-962399 GCA_008360955.1 Fasciolopsis buskii
ACTGAAGGATATGACAGTGAACCGTGGACAGTGGCGATCGTGTTGTCATTTTCTATCGGACCAGGATGATTGAAAACACGTGCGTTTCTACAGTTAGACTGTATTTCGTGTTTCGGCTGCAACAGGGTCTTATCTCTTCGCGCCTTTGTAGGTCCAATCCCTGTTCTCCTTGGATATTCACCATTTTATAGAAACGTGTAACTCTGGGGAAAGGCAGCGGTCAGTGAGGCTTGCCTTGCTGTGTAACGCTGAACGATGATGATGATGATGACAGAAGGAAACCTTAATAAGTGGGTTTTAGATTGAGGCGCCTGAAAGCTTTACCGACAGTAGAGGCTTTCAGTGCATTCCCTTGTGCGACTATCGCCCGCTAGGTAGAATGAAATAGACTTTCGGTGTGGGGTTACTAAGGCCATTAAACAGAATGATTAGACATAAGATGACGCAACCAGGTACAACAGTTAAAGGCTATCATGGATGTGGAACCATGCACTATCTTTATAATTAATTCAGTTAGCAAATAAAAATTGCTTATCGGTAATAATTTATTAACTTCACTTCTATCTATCACTGAAAGGTCAAGATGATAACGATAATTATCGGCATAAATGGACGAAATAAGAAATGAGGACAGCAAAACAGATCACTCGCCGAACGGTTCTACTTGGTTCCAGCATGACTGAATCGCCAGAACTAAGCGCCTGCAAACAGACTGCACATCGGACCAGTTGACAGGAAAGAATGTTCCGCACATTTGTAGTCGATTCACTGTTCTCAGGACACTCAGTCCCATTTGCCTCAGTGAAGAATTCCGTCCAGTAGCAATTGATTTCAGCTTCCAAGTCCTGAAAAGAATGGAAATCAGGAAAAGAGAAAAGATCAGAGTGCGAATTCAATGTGCAACACCGGGTCAATCCTAAAAGAAACAACCCCCAACAAATAGTCTGCCGTCTAATTGTGTAACAAAACATACGAATTGGTGAACTGGATGGTGCGTTAGACGAACTATCCATAATACGCCACTCAGAGGTATGTTACGGCGGAATGGACATTGATATTTGACGCGGTCACCTTCAAGTCATGAACCTATTTACAAGGACACCCTAGAACAAGGGAGGAGTCTATAATGAAAATTGCCAAAGAATTGAAAGGACGGTAAAAATATGGTGAAATCCCAGTTAAATCTCAAATAGGGAAAGCACATAAACCCGAAGTTGCAAACGTGATCCACTTCTATTGAACAGGAATATTCCGTGGAGTACACTGGTCACAACAGAGTAGGGAGATCCGCGTTACGGGATAGAAATCATGCAAGGTACAGGGTATTCTTCAATAAAACATCATTGTTTCATATCCTACTGGGGTAGTTTTTTGCTGGCCAAAAGATTGCAAGTTGGGACAAATAAGGACAATAGCCGATGTCCTATTGACCCGGAGCGATAGAGCGCCCGAATAAATTTTGATCTCGTTACAGAATCTAATAAAGCATGAAGATCGTATGGTGGGCATTTCTATATATCTGCAACAATTTAACTTCACTGAAAACTATCTGGCAAGTTGCATTTAGAACCTCATATAAATCGCAAGGAGTAATTCGTAAACAGCTTTTCAATGTTTCGTTAAGAACAATCGTTCGAAAAAGGATACCCGGATACATGGTTTCCATTTTTCTTGTAAGTCACACGCGAGTTTCGACCTGCAACTTACACGCTGGTGTACCTGCTGCGTTATCAATAACGTTATTTTGTCATTTCTACAGTATTGGAGAACTGATTAATTCTGCGGTATTGTCAGCTGCAATGATCAGGTGTTCAGCTGCTCTTTTAGATCAAACGAAGCAATCAATTGTGGACAATAATCGGCTAACTCAAAAAGATACTGAGACACTTCTCTGGTCTTTTTATGGAGCACAGACGGTCCGAAAGTTCTAGCATTAACGGTATGCGATCTAGATGGATGTACACTTCCTATTCAGATGTTTGAACATGCATCGCTGGCCAAAACGCTGTAGTTTAATGTCGAGTAGAGAGATGGCTTTAGCCATCACCTAAGTACAGAGTTAGGAGGAAGCAAAGAAACTTGTTTGAGGCGTGAAACTGATCTTACTGAATTATACGAGAATCAGGTACTTGAATCACCCCACGCTTTTCGCTCAGTTTTGAACATGTAAAAACTCATGTTGGGAGGGAAATATATGAGTAGACCTATAAACATGAAATAAAACACGATATAAAATGGATACAACAATCTGTGAAAACACAGTTGCACTTAGCTACTCCCAGTCTCTTCACCGATCGGCTCAAAGAAGGGGAGCAAGAGAGACGACTGAATCAGTGTCAGTAATCAACGTTCTTCATAGAACAAACCCCGTCTTCAGGTTATTCATACTCGCCAACAGAATCGACAAGCCTCAACAGCTGAAGATTGATATCCATTGTGATATGGAGAAACAACTGGAAACCAAGAATACAATTCCGTATATCTCTAAGTTAAGCGTGGTGTTACCGCAGTACCGAATATAGAACAACGCGAACTAGGTACACTCACGAGGTCAGTTGCTCGGTTTGGCATGTGTTTTGCATCTCCAGAATGTGAATTTCTTTTGTAGGACTGGATGACAGTAGTGTCGAACTTGATGTTGGATGGAAAGGAACTCACGATTGCACACAGTTTCACCTAACTTGGTAGCTGCGTGTCGAACGATGGTAGCTCGACAATGGAGGTAAATACGCGTATACCCAAGGCTCGGGCAACTTACGCTGGACTGAAGGACTTGTGGCTTCGGCCTGATATTTCACTGAAGTTGAAAGGTCGTGTGTGCTGTGCTGCAGTGCGTTCAGTTCTGTTGTACGGTTGCGAGACGTGGAGTATGCGTGTTGGCGATGTTCGTCGGTTGGAGGTTTTCGACAACCGATGTTTACGTAGTATGGCTAGGATTGGATCGAGTGACCGGGTGAGTAATATGGAGGTTAGGATTCTGGTATTGGGTGCCACTTCTGAAAATAGCTTGTTTCAGGGTATGAAACTTCGTAGACTAAGCTGGTTGGGTCACGTGTTGCGTATGGCGAACACTCGTTTATCATACCGTGCCCTATTTTGTGTTCCTCCTAAGGAATGGAAGAAGCCATGTGGAGGTCAACAGATGACGTGGCAACGCGGGATGAGAAAATGTACAGCGAACTTAGGTAAAGTAGGTGTCTCATGTCTTCGTGGTTGGGGTCCGAAAGACCCGTCAACTAGCTGGCTCGAGACACTGAAGGATATGACAGTGAACCGTGAACAGTGGCGATCGTGTTGTCATTTTCTATCGGACCAGGATGATTGAAAACACGTGCGTTTGTACAGTTAGACTGTGTTCCATGTGTTGGCTGCAACAGGATCTTATCTCTTCGCGCCTTTGTAGGTCCAATCCCTGTTCTCCTTGGATATTCACCATTTTATAGAAACGTGTAACTCTGGGGAAAGGCAGCGGTCAGTGAGGCTTGCCTTGCTGTGTAACGCTGAACGATGATGGTGATGATGAGCCATATCTCACCGTGAATAACCAACGATAATCTCCTGTTGGACTGTAACCAGCAATTTTTGAAGGATTAACCGAAGGCAAGGGCAAAACGAACTTTTTCATACCTCTGAACTTGAGTAGTGTCATTTTTTTCATCCTTGCCCAGCAAGTCCAAAAACAACATGAAAAGGTAAAAAATAGACAGGGATGAGGAAAATGTGTCCCAGACATCCACCAGAGAAAGATGACGACCGACTTCGTCATTTTTCGCCGGATGTTCTCACTAGACTCGTGGAGTGCCTCAGATACATCGGTGATCGAATACGGACAGCCACCGAGGACCTACAACATGTAAAATCCAGGTCTCGTAACTGCATAGTAGAGCGGTAGGAGCTGCGGCAATCTGCACAATTCTGAAAGGAAAATCGGGAATATGGAGGCGAAAGCTGTTCTGGATCGCACTATTCGTGATGTGACCCCGTCCCAGACACCAACTGCATTTGTAATCACGTTCTCGAGATACTTGGGATTAACGAATAGAGCAGAAGAGTTCTCACAGACAGCTCTTGGAGCATTGTGTGCACGCTGCTCACTTAACGTGATTGCTTGAGCACTGGAAAGGAAAATCGATGATATCGCTTCGCCTTCTCGCTACGACGTCATCGATGTGTCATATTACCCGGGAGTGTCTTTCCAAGGGATCATGATGAAAACTTACAATCATCAGGACCCTCAATTAGATTAATTAGTATCCCCAAAATGGACACCAAAATTACTGAATGGCAGTTCGTTTGGAGTGCACGCAATCAGGAACACAGATGAACTGAGAACGCCGTCGCTGACTGTCGGTGGTCTAGCAGCCAATATCTAGACATTTCAACCTGAAGGTTCCAGCTTCAGATTTTTTCGTCATCAGTCAAACCCATTTGTCAACCTTCAACTGTTTGCAAATTCCTTGATGTCATATCAATCATAAACGAATTGCAACGCCAGAATATAAAAACCATACTCCAAAGAGGATGCTCAAAATTGATGTCAACTTGTAACGATAAAAGTTTTCACGGAAGAATATATGATCGGAAGTATACCTGCAAGTTCAAATCGGACAATTCCCAATCCGTCCGGTTTTTCGCACGTGTTGCGATACTGGTTTCGTGACCAGGATTATGCACCGCGAATACAGGAGCTCTATCCGGATACTCCGGCGGTACAGCGACCCAAACGGGGATAGGAACTGTCATATTGGAGGATGTTGTAGATGGACGGGCAGGGAGAAAAGAGAAAATCAGATGATAAAATTTAATGGTAAAATCGTATATACTGGACAGAAAGAATTTACTGCGCACAGTTTGACTGATGCAAAACCAGCGACACGAAGTATCTTATATGGCAATGGATTAAATATCTGGGTCAGGAGTACTTTGTTGGCATGACATTAGGATCCAGTATCGGAGTGGGTAAAAATTTAAACCGACAAATATGTCCATGAACAGGAGACAAACTCACCAATTTTCACGCCCCGCTACACTACGAACGACAGTACCTCCCGTAGTGTCAATCAAAATCATCACCCTGACAGCCATGGGCCATAGGTCGAGTTAAATGGTACTGGTTCACCAAAGGACTCAGCCTTAATAGCGTGACAAGAGGCTCTAAAACTATGATGCCATTCGTTTGCAACCGGAAAACCGGGCTCCAAAAATTGATGACCTGATAACAAGCTGAAATTTTATACCGGTCCTCAATTCTTCTCAGTCATATATTTTACACATTCTTCCATTCAGACCTGTTGCGCGAACCACAGATTTAAAGACTGCTCAGACGGCTGCATAATCTCGCATTTACTACGCAACAAAATCCACACAAATGCCATGGGCGATCTACTGAAAACAGTTCTTCGCGTCCGAAACTTTGTTTATGATCCGATGGGTATATCTTAAGATTAGAAATGCGGCTGATGGCTGGTGGAATTAAAGAATGTCAATTAATACTTCACCTAATGAAGCAAACAAATTCGAACTTCTGTTCCAATGTGTACGAAACAAACGGTATCCAAGCATGCAGACAGATTTAGTTGACGTGGCCTGTTTGTCCGAAGTACACTTACCAACTCCATTCGCCAACATATCGAAGTCCCTCATGTGAACCTACAGGACGAAAAACAGTGAGTCAATGGTCAATTCCAGGATTCATAGTGCTACGACCACAATGAATAGTCGAGACCAAAACGTGTTGACTGCTTGAGAACCAATTCCACTGAGGATAGCCACGGTGCGCTACAGAACTTCGTTCAGCGTAGCCACCATAACAATTAGCGTCGAAACCTCACAAGCAGAGCCGGATACAAATATGTTTACAAGAGTATCCGAATCCATTCAACCATATCCTCCTGCATGATTCGCCAAAGCCGTGCACGTGACTCAAAAATCACCAAACAGCTGTCATAACGTTCGTCACAAAGTTCAAGAAAGAGCGATCGTAAATGGTACCCCCTGGGGCTCTAGACAAGAAGGAAATCACAGTCAACGTTGGGGATTCTGAGAAGCTGTTCAGATCATCACGCTCATTCTTGAGATATAAATAACCTCCTTATCGCATGTCATGCGACAGAAGCAAATAAACTCATAGCGCAATATGAACAATGGCCTCAAATGATATGCTTTTCACTACCTTGCCACCCGGTAGAAGCAGCGGAGGTACGTGCATCCGCATGTATAGAATTTAACCTTTCCCAAAACTAACCCATTATACTGACTTTCGCAGTTTCCGAGTTGGGGTTTATGTTTCTGTAGTCCTCGTTCGTTTTAGTGCCCCACACTTGGACCTGATCTGGTGGAGGTGTGTGCACTAACGTCAGTTTTTTCTAGCGGTTTGTGCCTGCACTGAATAAGAGTTATCAGTTTTCACGAGAGCAAACGATTAATATTATATTCCACTGTCAGAATGATAGTGGATAGGGAATATGAGCAAACCCCGTTGCAAAATGTCGCTGTATGCACCAGTGCTGAGCAGTGCTTTAAATCAAAACAATTTGCTCAGCCTCCAACCGATACCCATGTAGTTTCTCCGGAGTATTCGTTTGTTTATACGAAAAGTCTGTCGTTGTCAATTTGTCTCGTGGTTTGAGTGTCGGCATTCGAGAAGTAACCCTAAAACACCTAGATCACAACAAACACGAAAACCATTTGGTGAAAGCCCTTAAGTCGGTCTGAGCAAGAGTTTACACCGTCGAATAAAACCAGCGGGCTCTCACCACTTTTGCTTCAATACCTATACGTAAAAAAGGCAACTTTCAGCAAGCTTTTTCGTCGCCTAGGGCAAAACAATAAATTCGATAGTTCCCATCACATATTTACTCTTCATCCAGCTTTTCTTTGTTCAATCACTTAATCGGGCACCCCAGATTCCCATCAACACCAGTTTGTTCAAACCTAGTGCATGATACATAAGATTCCAATTTTCTTATAGCCACCGAACTCGTTGCACGTCAGTTCATCAGTTAAGTGATAGAATCATGTACAGAAAGGGACGAATCGATAAGCCGTAAAGAAGTTCACTTGCGTTCAGGATCTTCAAATGATTTGCGTCGCATATTATGAGGGGAAGGAAGTTTGAATACACCAACATGAATGAACGTGAAGGCAGATCACAGCGTCCATTTTTCCGATCATCTATCGAGGGGGATCTCAATAAATTCAATTCCACTTAATGCGCTTGTCGAGATATGTAGACATTTCAATCGTATCGCAATCTGACCGTCTGTAACTAATATTCTGCTTCGGGGAATCCAGGGGGGGAATATATGCTAACCAGCGGATCTCCAAGACGCAGATGGAGAAATGGATAGCAAATTGGCGGTTGGGAGGCAGCAGATTTACTGAGCAAGCAGTTATGTTCTCACAGCTCCAGTATCCAAGACCGTGATGGAGTTTCGCATGGCAAGGGACTTCATCCATTGAAGATTAAATCACATCCACTTGTCGCTTCAAAGAGGTCGCACGTTAACAGACTTGTAAGAACCAGAGTTATGGCCCACCTGCTAAAGTCTAACGAGCACTGTATTCCCGCTTTGAATTGATCAAAAGATGCACGGCCTGATATATCAGTCTTCAGCTCCCAGAGGTGATGGGATCACCCAGCCTATAGACTTCCAAGACAGGACCTCATTTTGATCTGAGTAGTGTCTTGACTACAGGACAATCATGGAATATGGGAAACAACAGATGTGGACCAAAAGTACAAAAAAGTCACAAAAAATGAACTTTGCAACAAACTAGTATTCTACCTTACTTTATTTCCAATGCTTTGCTCCGACGTTTCCGTGTGGTTCCGGCGGTATGCACACAAGGAGTTAACACGAAAATAGACTGGAGAACAGCGTTTCCCTCTCCGAGATCTAACTAACGGTATATATACAGAGCAGGCGTTCTAACTACTTACATTACCTTAGAATGTTCGATTTGACAAATTGTGTTTGGTGTTTTCATAATCTAAACACAGACTAAAGGACAGCATCACAGATATGCTATGTCCAGAGCTCGCATACGGGATAAAAAAGAGAACACGGAAGTATATATTGTGAAGTGAGAATAAGAACTGGTTTCAAAAGTGCAAAGGCGCTTCGTTTCGGCACCATCAGTCATGTGACAGTGGGAACAGACCAGGCCTGGAAAACAGGATCGTCCAGCAAACCGCCGGCAGTCAGGTGAACGACGCACGACCTAAAGACCTGAATGACAAGATGGGTAGCCAACCCTTCGCCCTAACTGTGAAACAAAAAAGGCAGTGTAGTTTTCGTGTTAGGTTCAGAGGCAAACAAGAGCGGCGTTCGATGCGAAGATCAGAGACAATCTGCTCGAGAAATGGGGGGAGGGGGTGGGGCAATTGCCCAGAGAGCTGTAACATGTGTGTACTTATATAAACGGTCTGGCTAAGAGGGATAGAAAGGAAGTGCCCTGTTGAGTGGCCGGAGGCCAGTCGATCGCTTTCGCTCGATTAGACGGGTTGGGACTGGACTAGAGACGGGAAGACCGGCGGAAGACGCTGAATGCAGCGACGGCGAAAATCGGATATTAAAGCGAACATCTCCAAGGTGGATGAGCCATAACAACTTGAGCGCATCAGACCATTTTCCATAACTGAATAAAAAGCCCAGTCCCGATTCTAACATGAACCTTGTGCGTCAGTTCAGAACATTGTTGACGATCAACAACACAGCGAATTCTGTCAGTTTCTGAAAGACATCATCCAATTTCCCGCCCAGGCTTCGCATTAGAAACAGGCTACGGAAGCTAACGGCATAGAGCGCTGATAGTCAGCAGACAAAATATTCCACTTACGCTAGCAAAACATCTGTCAGTTAATCCATGCAATAAGCTGTGAGCCATGGACATCGGTTTTCTGATTTACACTTAGTGCAAAAGAAAAACGAGAACCAAGAGGCATGCAAAAAGAACAGCATGTGGTGCACGCGACCAACTGTTCGTTACAAAAAAGTGTGTGAACATACACATGCAAGGAAGAAATGCGGAAAATCGAACTGATACTTTTAGGAGATAACAGGAAAGCAGCATTACCTAGGAGTGCGTCGACTTGCCGAATTTGGAACGCACGGGGTACAACGGTCAAGGGAAAATCCAATTTATTGATTCCTAAGAAAAATACAAACAACGCCTCTAGGGAAGAAAACCGCTGTGTCCCAGCATTGCAACTCGCTTGTATCAATCAAGTGTAAATGCCGATGCCCCGTAGCTTACTGCTCCACAGAAATTTCTCAAAAACCATGAAACGCCAAATGACAAGGCTGTGTATGTGTGTATCCGCAAACAAACGCCAGTGGACGAACGCCCAAGTTACATATTCGCTTCATCACACTAGTAAACACAAGGATCAGAGGCAAAGTATACATGCAGATGGTCTTTGCTGTCTGAAATATTCAGCGATGGCATCAAGCGCTTAGACAAATTGACTCCAGCCCAAAACCCAGTAACAAACCACAGAGATGGGGTCAGGTAGTATCGGTAACCTGTTACCATATAGTATTTCTGATTTCTGGTTCGGTCAAAAAGGAGGGTGACAAAGCAACTGCGAAAGTACACAAAAACCATGAATTGTCATTTCGTTTAGTTCTTAATTGACCTGCCGATAGTTACTAGCATGATGCGGATGCCGACGAATTCAGCTGTTGGGAGTCCGCAGTGGTTATTTATCTCCGCCGATTAATTTTTGTTTTTTAATGTGAGGACAACTGATCGCGTGACGGCTGCCCGCACCGGGCACGACCCAGTCGTGCAGCAACATTCTACACTTCCGCAGTGCAAAACGTATCCAAAAACGGATAAGACGAGATTGGGTTAGATTACGCAAAACAAGCTCCTTCCAACGATCCTCATCCACAGGTCTTCTTCCATTCATTGGAAAGAACATACGACAGGGCACGGTATGGTAGACGAGTGTTCACCATAAGCAACTCGTGACCCAACCAGTGTTGTCTACTGGGTTTCATACGACGAAACAAGATGTTCTGAGAGCCGGCGCCCAGTACAAGATTCCTGACCTCTACATTATACACTCGGCCATCCCACACAATGCTCGCCATACTACGTACATATCATTGGTCGAAAAACTCTAGCCGACGAACATCTCAAACACGAATATTCCACGTCTCGCAACCGTACAACAGAACTGAACGCACTGCAGCACAACACACACGACCTTTCAACTTCAGTGAGATATCATGCCGATGCCACAAGTGATTCAATCCAGCGCAAGTTGCCCGAGCCTTGGATATACGCGTATTTACCTCCATTGTCGAGCTACCATCGTTCGACACGCAGCTACCAAGGTAGGTGAAACTCTGTACAATCGTGAGTTCCTCTCCATCCAAAATCAAGTACGGCACTACTGCCATCCAGTCCTGCAAAAGAAATTCACATTCTGGAGATGCAAAACACATGCCAAACCGAGCAACTGACCTCGAGAGTGTATCTAGTTCGCGTTGTGCATGGTCCGTGAATTCGAATAGGCACACAACGTCATTTGCGTAATCAAGGTCACACAGCTTCTCTCCATTTCCCAGTTCCACTCATACATACCGGAGACCTCCTAAAGCATCTTCCATCACCTCGTCCGTGACGAAGTTGAACA
>LUCM01011253.1:964630-982787 GCA_008360955.1 Fasciolopsis buskii
ACCGATGCAGTATGGAATTATTTGTAGGCGTGTAACTCATGGGGAATAATGGACGGGTACTGCTAGGGAGTCCAGCCGCTAAACAGAAAAACGATTAGAGTTCTCAACCAAAGCCTTTGGTTCTCACAAGAACCTGACCGCAAGGCAGTGGGGAATAGCTGAGTGGAAGCCCATCTACTTGGATCAATTAGTCATCCACTCGTTTTTCTGACTGAGCTGCTAACTCATATCAACCCCCAACTTGGAGGATCAGGAGACTACTTCGTCAGGCCTCTACCCATTGACCTTCCAAGCGTGATTGGATCTTCGGCTCAAGATAAGCCATCCTGTATAGCTCGTTGGATCACGGAGGCACGCAAGCCGTCCCACCACGTCAAGGTGTAGTCTCGTTGTGATAGATGCTGACTAACCAACCAGTCATCCATTGAGAGGATATGATCTGCACATAAAAGTTGAAGTGCACCAACGGCAGGCAATTTTCTCAGATCTAAGCTGAATTAAGCGGTGATCTAATCGAACTCGTAAAGTCACATGCAATATCGTGAACATTTTCGTGGAGAGGAACAGAGTAATATTGGTTGCCAACATAGTACGCACATCTACTTAGAATTTGTAAATTCTCTCGTCATGCAGAGTAGGGCCTCAGAAATTTTTCTACGAATCGTCAGTTGTTAAAACTCCAACCGCAAAAGTATTGCAATAAATAAATAGATGCGCATATAAACTATACGGTCAAGGGAGAGCGAGAAACAAATGATTTACTAGAAACGGAATACTTGAGACAGCTGTGTACATACATGAGTTCGTATACGTACACATGAGGAAAAAGGTCGCTCTTAACTTACCGTAATCAGGACGACAAAATTCGCATTGGAATATGATATCGGAAGAGTGTATCAATTTCAGTGCAATCAGTTTGCGTGCTCGAGGAACATTCTGAATGAGCAAAAAAGATTCAGGGATTAGGAGAAAGAGGATTCTAAAGCGACGACCACAGGATGAGGATTAGAAACATGGTTAGACAATTCATTTACTTACTGATCCGCCGTTTGATCGACCAAGTTGTTAGTTATTCAAACGGCATATAACTTTTAAGAAAGATTTACGACATCGATGAGGTACCTGAGGTCTCCGAAATCCCATACAGTACAACGACGGATACGTTCGCCGACCGCTTGCGAAAACCATATTTCAAATTGGCATAACACGTGAAGATATGAGATTTAAGGTAGTAGGTAATTAGGGAAATGAAATGCACGCAACCTCAATGGACTTTAGGTTAAAAATGCTGCTGATGAATGATGAAACAGTCAGATTGGAAATATGATTTCCACAAAGGGCCAATGGAACTCAATACAGTGCAGCTCCAAAGAGTTCCAGCAATGACGGTCAAGAGACATAGGGCCCAAATTCCCACCCTGAAGTCATCATCACAGTTCAGCGTTAAAAGCAGAGCAAGTTCCATTGACGGCTGTATTTCTCAATGAGATACAGGATGCAGCAGAAGGAAAGAATACGGAAGATGGACAGGAAGTGGACCTAGAGAGGGCGGGAAAAGAAAAGAACACACTGGAAGCCAACACATGCAATACAACCTAAGTGTACAGACACACTTCTATCACTCTGATTAGACGGAAAATGACAACAAGATCGCCACCGTTCGCTGCCATATCCTCCAATGTCTCCAGCAGACTGGTTGACGGATCTTTCGGAACCCGAGAATCAAACAAGTCTACTGAACTAGATTTGTTGTGATAAACTACTCCCTGGAACGGTGTCCAATACTTGATACGTAACCTGAACATAGCTCACGCGGTAACTCCACTCAAACTTAGCGGTACTACGTAATCAGAAATCAACAAAAACCTCCAAGCGAAGAACATCTTCAGCATGCAGAACTCCATATCTCGCAATCGCACAAAAGAACTGAGCAAACTGCGGCACAGTAAACATGACGTTTCAACTCTAGTGAAATCCCACAAGTACTCCAGTCCAGCGCATGACCCTCCAGCCCTGGACGTGCCAATCTCTACTACCGTCTTACCATCCCCAGTCAAGAAGCTTTCGAAATGATCAACAGTAGCTAGTTGCTCCCCGCCGAGTAATAAGTTCGGAACAACTGTCGTCTGGTAGCAGAAGCAGAACGTTAGAAAAGTTAATTATTGGTCGGAATGCTATTGGCAGACACCTGCGCGTTACCAAACGGGATTGTGTTCGCGACTAGACCACTATGACCTTTCCGCTTCCAAAGTCTCGGTTTAAAGATGCAAAATGACAGTACTGGTATTTGCACCCGAAGATACGGATCAATAAGATAGATATGTGTCACTGATTAGTCTACTTGTCCGTTTGTGGATTGGTGGATGATGTCCAGCAGCATACAGGCAAACTGTTTAGATTTTTGCAAACTAAACGGATTAATGACATCTTTGGTTTACCAATCTGAGATGAGAGATTGACCCGTCTGAGCGAAAAGTGGAAAAAGAAGCTCACTGACCCCGGGCAGGTAGCCGAGTGAAACAAGCGGTGGGTATCGGTTTAACATTTTCAATCTTTTTGTGGAATCAATACAAACGCGTAATCCCTTTCACTTTTACAGTGTAGTCGCTCTTATCTCGTCATTCTGCTGTTCTACCCTGCCCCATCGGTTAAAATATACAAAATATAAAAAATTTAGACTACCACAAAAGGGTGACAATATTTCTTGTACGCTAGCGCACAGGAAGGACATAAGATCACTTCTGGACTCTATCATCCGTGCCGCCAAGATGGCATATGCTCTGGCAAACAATCGAAATATTCGGCAATTGCAGAAGAACAACCGCTCGCATTTGATCAGCGACGACTTCAAAATCTGGCATTATTTCCACATACTCAGTAGTCGAGGTGACGTTTAACCCTTAACTTGTTAAACAATCTCAAACTGGGACCCAAACCTACGGAGAGTCCGCACATATGGCCGCACTCACTCGTTCAACATTCGGTCTTAGATAATGACGATGTTTAAGGCGCAAAATCTGATACACAACTGAAAAAAATTCAAATGGTCTGAGTCAATCAAATTTTTGCCGCACACGATCATCATCATCATCTTTATCCTCAGCACTCAGCATTAAACAGCAAGGCAAGCCCCACTGACAGCTGCCTTTTCCCCAGAGGTACGAGTAGCATGAATCACGCAATTCACTTCGCCGGACGTGATTGAGCAACAGATCAAGGATGGGGAATTCAAATGGCAGGCTCGAACGATTTCTAATTGTTTGATGTCAGCGCCCGCTTTACTCATTTAGAGGCTTACGGCATTAGTGGAGCGGAACAAACAAGAAGCTCTGTCAGAGGCAAGCAGAAACCCTGACAGACCGCGATAATCATGCCATGCAAAATCTAAATGGCATAGAGCCATATAATACTTAAAAAGATCAGGTGTAGCGACAATCTGGGTGATAGCGGATGCCATTCAGCAACATGGTCGCATGACACAGAGGGTAATTGAACGTCTGGCCATGATAATGAACGCTCAGTCCAACTGGCCATCGCTGGTCCCATTTCGAATGACTGCGTAACCAAAACCGACATGTTCAAAGGCCTATTAATGATATCGGAGGACTTGAGTCCAACCGACACAAGGCAGAAGGCTTTCCGAATAGAAGACCTAATTTTAAATGGATAGGGTAGTTAAGAAATGATGAAGGAACTTACCGAACTCGGAAGCAGAATAAAAATTAACAATAAACGAGATTCAATACAACATCAATCCTTAATTTATCGATGCAACCATCAACAAGATACATCGATCGCCTCGATTGGGAACGAAAAAAAAGCACCTTAATGTGCAAAGATTTGAAACAAACAAACTGGTTTGGCGAATGGCATCCACAATGTTCCTCGCGAAAGATGACGAAATCACAGGTCCCAAACAACATTACCTTTATCAACAACGTTCAGCAATAAGCGGTCAGGCAAGCCTCACGAGCCACTGCCTTTTCCCCAAGGTTGCACGTTTCCATAAAAAAAGCGAACATCCAAGGGGAACAGGCACTGGACCTACACAGGTGAGAAAAGATAAGATGCTGCTGCAGGCAACACACGAAACAAAGTCTAACTGGATATTACTCTGGCGAATCGGGTTGCAACGCGAAGCTTATCAGAAGTTAAACACCTTAGAAACTATCGGATTAAACTAATCCCAATGACCGATTGCTGCAGTCACTCCATGTACCCTTCTTGAAGATGGGGCTGTAATCAGTGACTCCACTCGCACGAGCGGATGCGCTCCTCGTTTTACAATTTACGAACAAGAGGTAATGATTTCATCAGACTTCTCCACCCAATTTTGGAAAAGAATTGGGGGAAGGTCTTCGGACCGGCAGCTTTTTCCCTTCTTCAGGAAGCCGAATATTCGACTGCACTTCCCCTTCCGTTGGGGGATCAAGTGACACCTCCCAGGGATTCACTGCTCCAGACGCGTCGGACTAGAGTACTGATAGCGTTGATGGCCAGCTAAACTAATCTTGAATGTTCTTGCCCAACGTCCAGTCTTTGCTTTTTACCATGGATGTGTTCTCCATTCTCTTATCGCACCACTTTCCTAACCGAAGTTCGGCCGCCACCGCTGTGGCGTTAACTTTAAGACGTCTTGACTGTTACCTGAAGCGGACGCCACTTCCATCTTCTCGGGCTTACCTTAACCTAACAGTTTTCGCGGTCATTCCTAAGTTATGGTCAACTGACGCTGCAACTGTCGACGCTCCTTTTTACTCTTTCTTTCCAATTGAAGCTGGCGTTTTACTCCAATTAGACCCAGCAAACCTCTGCGAGATCCAGTGGTCTTTTGATGAAACGCTAGATCTGAAACCACGGACGAAATCTGCTGCCAAATGCATAGCCTGCTTAGTTTGATCCCACTGATCGTCTACATCGTTGCACGTCGTGGTTATTAGTTCCTCGGATAGTTTTCCTGTTCATAGCATGTTGCGAACAGCCGAATCAGACATAAGTTCACAGCCAATCGTGTGTTTGTGGCCTGCGTCGATTGGCCATCCAGCGCAGCAGACGATCGCATTTAAAAAACGCTGGTTCCGATTCGACGTACGTGGTCAGCTATGATCTACAGTTCCGGACAGAACCGCAGTCAACGGTAGTAACTGCCAATATGCGTCAATCTGACTCAAAGTTACCTGTCGACTCTAGAGCGCCAGCTGTCGCAATGCGACGCGAGCTGTGTCGGGAAATTCGTACTAGATAGGAATAATGATTTGTCCTGTACAGAATTGCGAGAATCTTTCCCGTTGTCTGTCGCTGTGCAGGAAGGCGCATTCGCCCGCCTAAACAGGACTTACGATGCACTCAGTTTTCCAAAACTTATGCATTAAGTCACCTGCCACCACTACAATTTAGAGCCTTTGCTCTTATCGAACAAGAGTTGACCGAGGCTATCGTAAAATGTCTTTCCTCCATGTCAGTGCTGCAGTCTGTTGGAGCGTATGTCGAGATAACAAATAAAACTACGCTCAACACTACATCCTTTACGACGCCGACTGATTCCCTGCAGTTCATGGGCCACACAGCGACAGTGGACTGCGATCCGGATCTAGAAGGACTGATTCAGCCTTCTCATTCAAAACTATTCCTTACACTACGCTGTGCCCACGGCTGAGCTTCTTCGTCTCCCGAGTGTGCAGGAAATACCTTGAGAGACATTTAGGTGCGGTAGTTGAATTACTCTTACGCGATTCCTGAATTCGTGTTTACTGACAAAGCAAGATATCAATCGAAAGTGGGTCCACTGTCGAGCCAAACCACGTCCGCTGGCGATCGTCTGGGCACATTGAGGAACCGGTAGATCAGGGCTAACGAGCTTGAGAAAATGCGGCTAACAGATTGAAAAATCAATCTAATATTACTACTGACACCGAAGCGTAAGCGGGTATCGAGCGTGTTACAGTGGGGAACAACTCATGGTAGGCAGAAGGGGCAACAGATTGAGGTTGGAGACACGAAGAGACAGGTTGAATAAAAGAAGGGAACTCTGCAGCAGTAGCATAACTTATCCAGCTACCCACCCCGGCGCATGCGCTCGAGTGCAATGGGGCACCGCAGGTTCCTGATTATCCGTGCGCGCCCAATCCGATGCAGTATGGAATTATTTGTAGGCGTGTAACTCATGCGGGAATTAATCGACGGGTTACTGCTAGGGATCCAGGCCGCTAAACAGAAAAACGGATTAGAGTTTCTCAACCAAAGCCTTTAGGTTACTCACAAGAAAACCTGGAGCCGCCAAGGCCAGTGGGAAAATAAGCTGAGTGGAAGCCCATCTACTTGGATCAAATTAGCTCATCCACTCCGTTTTTACTGACCTGAGCTGCTAACTCATACTCAACCCCCAACTTGCCGAGGATCAGGAGGACTACTTCGTCAGGCTCTACCCAATTGACTATTCCAAGCGTGATTGGAATCTTTCGGGCATCAAGATAGAAGCCATCCTGTAGTAGCTCGTTGATCCGGAGGGCACGGCAGCCGTCCACCCCACGTCAAGGTGTAGTCTCGTTGTGATAGATGCGACTAACCACCAGTCAGTCCATTGAGAGGAGTATGATCTGCACATAAAAGTTGAAGGCACCAACGGCACGGCAATTTTTCTCAGATCTAAGCTGATTAAGCGGTGATCTAATCCGAACTTCGTAAAGTACACATCTGCAATATCGTGAACATTCTTTCGTGGAGAGGAAACAGGAGTAATCATTGGTTGCAACATAGTACGCACCAGCTACTTAGACATTTTGTAAATTCTCTCGTTCATGCAGCAGTACGAGGCCTCAGAAATTTTTCTACGAAATCGTCAGTTTGTTTAAAACTCCAACCGACAAAAGTATTGCAAGTAAATAAAATTAGCTGCGCATATTAAACTATCACGGTCAAGGGAGAGCGAGAAACAAATGAAGTTACTAGAAAACCGGAATACTTGAGACAAGCTGTGTACATACATGAGTTCGCTAATACGTACACATGAGGAAAAAAAAGGTCGCTCTTAACTTACCGTAACTCACGACGACAAAATTCGGCATTGAATATGATAATCGAAGAGTTGTAAATTCAATTTCAGTAGCCAATGCAGGTTGCGTGCTCGTGGAACATTCTGAACGAGCAAAATAGAACTCAGGATTAAGGAGAAAGAGGTTCTTAAAGCGACGACACCACAGGTTGAGGATTAGAAAACCATGCGTTAGACAATCATTTACTTTAGCTGATCCGCTCGTTTGAATCGACAAGTTGGTTAGTTATTCAAACGGCATAATAACCTTTTAAGAAAATTACCGACAATCGATGGAAAGGTACCTGAGGTCTCCGAAATCCCATACAGTAAACGACGGATACGTCACGACCGCTTGCGAAAACCATATTTCAAATTTGGCATACACGTGAAGATATGAGATTTAAGGTAAGTAGGTCATTAGGGGAAAGAATGCACGCAACCTCAATGGAACTTTAGGTTAAAAACTGCTTGCTGATGAATGATGAAACAGTCAGATTGGAAATATGATTTCACAAAAGGGCCAATGACTCATCAGGTGCAGCTCCAAAAGAGTCTCCAGGCAATGCGGTCAAGAGACATAGGGCCCGAATTCCCCACCCTGAAGTCATTCATCATAGTTCACGCGTTAAAAGCAGAGCAAGTTCCATTGACGGCTGTTATTTCTCAATGAGCATACAGGATGCAGCAGAAGGACAGAATACGGAAGATGGACAGGGGAAGTGACCTAGAGAGGGCGGGAAAAGAAAAGAACACACTGGAAGCCAACACATGCAATACAACCTAAGTTGTACAGAGGACACCCCTGTCGAACGTCACTAGTCGTTTCAAATGAACGTGACAGTTCACCGTACACCCTAACGCGACCGTAGGTATGCGAGTACAATGCTCGCAACAGGTTCACGAACTTCCTTGCCGTACTCTTCCGGTGGAGAGCACTGAATAATGCCGGTAGATCCACGGAGTCGAAAGCACCTTTCAAGTCGAGAAAGACTACGGTCGTAGGGCGGTGGTGCGTATGGCGCGTTGATTAACTGGCGAAGAGTGAATATCTGGTCAATGCAACCTCGACCTGGACGAAATCCGGCCTGCTGTTCGCGAGTGCCACATTTCGCTGACAACCCGCCAAAATAACTCATGATTGGGTACGTGCGACCGGCAACTGTTTGATTCCCAGTGAACAGGATTTGGCAAGTGCACCCTGCAACGCAGTGTGGACGGTTTCGAATAAGTCACGGAAGTCCCGTACATTAGGCGGATCCACGGATGTATACACTTAAATACAACTGCCCATATTTCAAAATAAAAATCATGGTATTACATTAAATATGATTACCACAGAGTGGAACAACGAAATAGTGGTAGAATGAAGGAGACCAGCGAACAGTGAGAAATAGACACACGTGATCCAGATACAACTCTACACCAAAACAATGAATTTAATTTTAATTGTTATCTCATGAGTAAATAGGGAGTGGACCACGGGAGCTTGAGTGCTCGAACGAACTGCTTCTGCGCCCATAAGGGAGGATCGTTTAATTGAATCATCACACCTTCCGCGATTGAGAAGCTTCATCGACAAAAAATGGAGGGCAATGGAAAAAGGAGGGTGAGTATCTATGGAAAATCTACTTAGAATAGTTCTTCAATTAAAAAAGACACCACAGTAGACCTTACATACCACCATTTATCATGTACAACTGATAGGACTTTCCATGCTGCGAAGCTTCAAGTTGATTTCACTTCCGAATCCGCTTCATGTTTAGTAATGAACAATGAAGTGCTACATTGGCTTCCTCCTATGTATACTCGTTCAGCTGTTCCTGGGGGGCTGTGTACATGGGCCGCACAACTAAGCAGTCGTCCGAGCGGAGCCCTGACCACCATCAGGCTTAGCTGAACAATAGCGAAATCAAACTAAATACCAATGCTGCTTGTTCGCATTTAGTTGATTCAAACCAGTTACTGAATGTGACTGCAGCCTTCCGCCTGATTTACACAGTTCCAAGCAGATAATTGAGCCTGCTTAGATATCCCAGCCTTCCAATCGTGGAATCACAGGATTCTAAAAAAGCGCCCAGAGATAGCTGATTCGAACACTAAAGCTACCACGGTCCACTCCCCATCTATGCAAGAACAAGTAAGGTTACATCGACTGTTTTGATAAAGAACTACATCTGGATAACGCGTGCCTATTTTTCACTCTTGATTTGATTTCTTCCAACTCACGACCCTATTTCGACATCCCAGTTGATAATAGTCATAATTAATGTGATATAGTTACACAACAATGGATAGCTGAAGGCGATCTTGGTGTTATTCTCAATCCAGAAAACCAAAGCCCAAGTCTCGAAAGTTTACCTCCAACGCAGCCATTGAGCTTCGCTTCCAGTTGGTCAGTCGAACATCAACAACCCGAGGAACAAGCTTCAACTGTTCCTTTGAGAGTACTGGCCGACCCGCTTCGATTGTAGCAAGCTGTAAGAGGGAAACAAAGTAAAACTAAGGCTGACGGTGAAACCCATAGAAAAACAAGTGAGAAAATTTTAACTACCATAAGGCACTGATAATTAGATCTATTCGGCAGAGCCCAGCCTGCTTGGGTAGTAGAAGCACGAACACTGTTCCCAGCGCAAACCCAACGTGTCCCACTAAATTTGGTGGTGTGTACAATGACAATGAACAGCGTCAAAGGTGACAAGACTGGAAAATATTACAGCCAAACACCACAATCATTCTCCAAGTTTCCAAAAGATTTTTCAGGACGCTGCTGTCCTACGGGATCGACTTCAGCCAACGAGCAGGATGTGATGTAGTACGAAATTTGACAAAGCGAGCAGCATCAACATGAAAACCACCCCGCCCGCACAACGTCTAGACGATAATGGTTAACTTCAAATCCTGTCAAAGCTTTCTACATGACTATCAGCAAAACCAAACACTCAGGATCCCAGCGAATATTGAAAGCGCGGTTGGTGGGAAATGTAGGGAAAAAGAGAAGATTGAAGTTATTGGCAATGGGTAGAACCATTAGTGGCAAATTAAGAGTGCTGGACCACATGATCCAAGTGTAACGGAGACGACCAAGGACTACCCGATCCATTCTCTGAAGCACCTTCCGCAGCGTCCCAAGAGGCACTTACTAAATTGGTGTTCCATCGACTACATTCTGATAAGATCCCAATGGACCTCGTTTGTGGAGAGCTACCAAGCATACTGCAGCGTATAAGAGAGCAATACAGACGGCATTAATCATGTCACATCCGCATACTACGAAGTTTATTTCTGTATGTGCTAGGGTATCTGTACTCTCCCAGATAGACACTCCATGCCTGGAAAATTCACAGGAACGACAAGCGCTGACAAGAGCAATCACAAGTAGACTGATTGCCGAAACCAACATATAAGCACAGGAAGATTTTGTAGTTCCATTGGCAGAATCCAATCGAATAAAAAGATGAGTACAAGGTTGGACCTCTGGGAGTACCATCAATGTTACCACAGCACATTGAGCCCAGGCTGCAGATAGCAATGAAGCCGTAAACCGCAATGAGAGGCCTCATACTCCTTTAAGGATAAAAAATACCAATAAAATAAAAGTCCGTCCAACAGCTGATGACTTCGGTAAAATGTTCCGTTTTATTCACAACGCGTCAAAAAGGCACTGAAAACGGGATTCGCTTCTTCCCCAGAGAATAGGAAATTCTACAATCGATAAAGCAAGGATACCTGTGGGGCCAACGCGACATTCGTCTATCGATCAAAAATTGAGTTTGCATTGCGGGAGTGGGATCGGCCTTAAAATACACCCTATCATCATGAGCGTTTGCGACAGATGTGTGAAGGTTGTCGGTGCTTGAGGATTAATGTCCTCGTAATATTGATGGAATATGGTCAGACAACCGTGTTAGTACCTCGGAGGTGGGAAACAGTACTTCCTTTCAGAGTCCAACCTTTGTACTGTAATGTAGAGGACCTTTGCGTATATAAACGGTATATTCCAGCCGAAAACATTAAAGAAAAAACATTCATTGCCTTGAAAAAGAGGAATAGAAGGATAATGGTAAAGAAAACTTATCAAGTTAATGATTTGAGCATATAAGTTGCTCAGGAAGCCGGATGAAATATGGCAAGAGGAACCAGTTAACAAGTCATGGATGTGTGTAGAGAACAGGTATGGGAAAGAACAGCACCACAGAGCGCGCTTGAGTTGCTAACCGACGGTTTTGACGTTTTAGCGCCCAGTCGTCCCCAACGGTTACGTTTGGTAACGTAATCAAATAGCCATGCTAATAAAGGTATGGGGCAGCTAAATGTTTCCAATGTGCGTAGTAGGAGAAACCTTGAGACGGAATAGAAAAAAGACTAAATATACAGGTTCAATCGATGTGTCTAAGCACTTAGAAAAACAAAGGAGGCCACAACATCCAAAGTGGAGCTGTTCGATTTATAAACAAACTGAAAGGCGTCGCCGGGGAGAATCCGTAGAAGAATCCAGGCGCCTAAGCGCCACACTGTGCCAAGTTGAGACCGGAAGGTGCCGAGGCAATGAGAGGAGGGTGCTCTGGTAGGCAGCAGAATTACCAGGTTTTGAGATGAGAACAATAGTGACGGGTGTCCGAAAGTTAGGGATGGAAGATACGCCTCATGATACACTAATCAGAGGAGTGAATGAATAAATCAGGGTCGCAGGACCATGCCTCAGAAAAGATGAAAATAGACTGTCAGGACCAATCCAAGTAGTAATTTCCGTGGTACGAAGAAGCATGAAGAGGTCTTCCCGAGAAAAGATGGCAGCTGGTATATGACTACGGTTTACAAATATGGCTGGAGTTTCATTAGAAGAACGGATAAAAGCCTAATTAATATTGCCGATGTCCGCAGAACATTTAACGTCCCTTTTTCTTCCCACACTGCAGTCGAATGCCTTACCATGGGGATCCGCTGTTGTTGCCACTCAAGACTTGGTTTGCGAACGTCGAGTTAATAAGTTTGAATTCGGCTTTTATTAGAGTGGAAGTATACCGCGCACGTGAGTTGGCACGGGATTTGTAAAACTGATCTTTTTCTCTCCTTAGAGACTTCAGTAGATTTGAGAGGAACAGGATTTCGATGGGACAGCAAATGTCATAGATCTCACTGGCTGCCTCAGTGAAAAGTTTGACACTGTCATCATCTAATAGGGGGCTTAAAAGAGAAGGAAGATGAGTGCGAGACTTTCGAGGAACAATGATGCTGTCCTGCAAAAAATCACGGGGATGAATTTGGATTTGGCTTGTTTGCCTTAATGAATGGAAAGCAGACCGAGTCTTAGGACTTTGTAGAAGCAGATAATGGTCACTGGTCGATATGGACGTGTGTAATTTTAGGGACTAATCCGGAACAGTTGGTGATGACTGTCTAAACTGGAGGTTCCTCTAGTCAGAGAAACGCAGAGATCTATCAGATCAAATGCATTTAGGGATGGGATCGATGCATGATTGGAGTCATCTAAAACAATAATAAGATTGCCTTCAAGAAGTGGGATGGTAAATACTAAAAACTCAAAAAGCTGAGACTTTGTTATAAGCTAAAAGGGGCTACGTATATGTTCGTCATAGTCGCACTGCGTTGACGAGAAAACCAGTGATGATACTGAGCCAAGAGGCAACCATTTCCGCTTATGAAGTACGCATAAATAACCTCAGACCTCCCAGACCAGAAGTTCATGTGTAGTGCCAGATCACTTCCCATTTTCTTGTCGGGAACTCCGTCCTGCCGATGTAGTTTGAAGCCACTGATCAACACGAGCGAGTTCATAGGATATTGATTTAGCAACCATTTTTGTATGCAGATGGTTCAAGTATGAATGCGAATCGATGATTGAAGTACAAAGGACAGATCCGACATTTTCGTGAACATGGGACGGATATTGGTGCTGAACAATGCCAGAATGAACATTTTGGCCGGAAAGGATTGTAGTACGGACAGTTAAAGGGTGCTCTGGATTTAATAAGTTAAGACATTTGGACAACGTGCTGTGCATCCTCAAAGATCACCTGCCCTGGTGTACGCTGCAATCTGAGGCAGGCAGCACTAAAAGATGAGTCGAATTGGTCAGCCATGCCGTGGCGAAAAATTATGAAAGCCTTAACCAGCGCATTGACTCGTGTAGATCCTGGTAGATTTCCGGGTCGGGATTCAACAGACTTCCTCACACAACAGTTGGACGTTTTAAGCAACATGATTAACTGGAGCAATCAATGATGTTCTTACGTTCGAAATCCACCTCCACTTCACTATTATCTTACGGTTGCACGTTAATTCCTTCATCTACCTTTTCAGCAAACGACGTCTCGAGGTAGAAATCAAAATAGACTTAAAAAACTGAAAACCAGACAGTACATAAGACAAACGAGCTCGAGAAAAACTGAAGACAACTGAAGGGAATAATCATCAGGAGGACAAACCTCTCGTAGTAAACTGATACGATTGGCCAGACGTTGAGCCACGGCTTTCAACCATAAGTCCAAGTGTCCAAAACGTGCGCTTTCATAACCCGATTCAAGCATGCCAGCATCGGGAAAGGTTCCGGGCAAAACTACTTCCTGTTCCGGAAGCGGGACCAATCCACACAGTTGTTGAGCCCACAAATAAGGTCGACCGATTGACTCACATGCGTTCCACTGAACTGTTGAAGTGAGTACACCTGGTGGTAATGCAGGTGCATCCTCAGTGACCGAATCAGAACAAGTTCTGGTGGGGTACAAATTTAACAAGAGGCTTTCTGATCGCAGCAGCTCACTGGTTTCAGGATTCCGAGGACAAAAGCAGATACAGAGGAAGGGAGAGTGAAAAAAAAACAATCAGTAATGGAATGGCAAATACCTTGACCAATACGAGTAATAAAATCACCAATGAGCACAGCGTGTTTCCTGAAACCTAATGATCCCTGAGACTGACGGACCTTCCAGTCAAAACAGATTGATTTCATGGTTAAATAAAGACAAGCTTCATTTTTGAGTTATCAACAGACGCTATTTTTTATTATTCAGAATCGGCCAAGATAGCGCAAAAAGGGGATAAGCAAACTAATAGCACGGCATCATCACATGATATTGCCATCGGAACGAACATACAGCTTATAGCAAAATTACAAAAACCTATCCGAGAAATACTGGCGGTGTTAGTGGTAATGTCTGACGAAAGTTCAAACTCTAACCGGTAGGACAGGTTAAGTGGACTTTGTTGTGACTGAACACACCAAGTTCCAGGGTCGGAAGCGTTGATTTTCTATGGTGATAAGTATTTATCGTCTTCAGTGCCATAATCCTTGGTGACTGGCAGTAGGTGCCTAAATGAAACACTGAACTTCATTCTGTACTATTCAAACTTTCAGAATCACGATTACGATCCCGCATTGCTGTGCACCGGAATATTGAGGCTATAGGGCAAGTATCCACTGATGTATTCATGGCGCAGGCAAGCCATAAGGAAGTTGGGGAATGGGAATGGAAAACGAATTGAAATACTTGTTAAACGTATAAGCCTGTCAATTACCCGTGAAAGACCAGTACCATTCATAATTAATTGGCTTTGACGACAGATGGCAAAATGCTATGTTACAGTCCAAGATCAACCGGCTGGAAACTCGGAAGCTCTCCGTACCAATTTCTATGATCAGGCTTCCAGTTATTGACAGTAAAATCCGGCTGTTCTAGAATGATGATCGCTTTGTAAGAACACGACCCCCAGTTCCATGATTTAAATTGTATCGGTGAAACCGCTTCTAGGAATGAAGATCGTCAGAGAACAAATAATTTGGCCGACCAAATTATGCGTGCCCAATCGAGGAGCACCGCCGTACAGTGGACGTTTGAGATTCCACCAGCTGAATTCATTCGTAAGTGTACAACAAAAATAGTGGGCATTATACTCCGCACAACAGTAAAGATGAAATCCAGTAGACCGTATTAAAAGACCAAGCATGCCGTAACAATGAAAGCGCGGCAGAATAATCGCGCGGATGAAATTCTGCAAGGGTGAGTGATCAAACTCATTCTTCAAGGTTTTTGTGTGTATCTGCGCATGTGTTTATGCGCGTGTGCGACCAAAAGAACAAGGCAAACTCAGACAAATAAGAATTTGACAAGCATTGAGAATGAAAGGCATCAATACGAACACACACACACACGCACACAGGGATCACTTACTTCCCCGAAACCGAACGAGGCATCGCACAGTCCACATAATCCACCGATGAATCGACACTAGATTGTTGCTGTTGTTGTTGTGTCGGTTCTGTCGGACGTATACGCATACGTACCGTGACCAAGCTGAGATGAGCGATCCACGCGAATGACAGAGTTAATTGGATTTGTGGTTTTTCACATACAACTGCACCACAAGAGGGTAGGTGGGTGACTAGAAGAAGGGGGATGATGAAAATTAGAAAATAATAATAATAATAATAATAATAATAATAATAATAATAATTGCGGCAATTCCATCGCGGGCACAAGTGACATCATTTTCGAAAAGAGACTGAAAAAAGACTGGGAAAATCCGTTTCGGTTGATAGTTATCCACAGCTGGCAATGGATGGAACACAAGAGCAAACGTTTAGAAGATAAAATAGGTACGCGACGGAGAACGAAAGAAAACAGCATGAAGAGAAGAGATTAAGCGGTTTCTTTATCAAACATCAGCCAGAAAAGAAATTCCAGGGGTGATAGACAGCCAACTACTTGTTGTTGCAGTTGTTGCTCCTACAGTTACTCCTAATGACCACATGCAGTATTTCACTAAAGTTGACCAAAGCAAAAAAGCATTTGATCGTCATGCCCCGTTGGTTTACGACAGCTTAATAACAACTGTCTCCTGTGAGATTCAGGATACTTGAATTTGCAATTTTCACAATATCAGATGGAAGAAAATTGCCTACGTATGGAATCAACGAGTTAAAGTCACTGGCAGATATGATATACAGCATGGGAGAATAAGACGACAAACAGAAAGTGGTTTCTCCTTTGATTACGCATAAGTAAGGAGTCAAAACCCCATGGACAAAAGATGTTTCATAAGAGCGCTTGGGGCATTTCAAAATCAAACCTGTTTCCGAGTATAGTGAAGGTGGGCGTTAAGATAGTCCTGGAAAAAGACAGAAGAATACAGACTTCATATTTTGGGGCGAGAATTCAACAGGGATGACGTGACGCCCGAGTACGGTGCATGCGAGTATACGCCACAGAAATAAAGAGTCTATTGAAGGCGGCTTCGAAGAACAAAAAACAAAGCACTAGGGCTAGAATAGAGAAAACGAAGCGGCCCAACGCCTATGGGCTAGTGATTACTGATTTGTGGTTAGGGGAACTGTAGCCGATGAACCGGATAACCTTCCACTGAATCCTTTAGAGCAGAGAAAACCAAACAGTGGAACTTCACCACCTGTGGTATTTAAGCGTGGAGTGGATCAGAACTCAGTCCAAAATCGTGAAAATCGACAGCATGTGAGTCATGGGAAAGAAGCGCCATGTGCGGAATAGATAAACCAAGAGGTTGACATCTACATTTCACGAGTGATTTACGACATGTTCACTGGGATATTATGAGACGAAGATACTGGTGGTCATGAGCAGGAGTACAGAATTATGTGAAGGCCCAAACAAAACAAACACTGCAGCGAGCGAATGAAAACGGAATGCAGTGCAGACCCAATGACTACCGACAGCAAGAAAGTCAAAATCCTTGGGCTTCTACTGCAAGTTGTTCTGCATCTCACCGCGGTCGTGAATTGTTTAAAAGGTGTAGTCCGAAGGACAATCAGACAAACAGTAACATCAATGTCCCACACTACTCGAAAGCAATTGTAAGATCTATGAAAGTATCAAAAGCAAAAAGTTTAATGGAGACGTCTGTCTATCTCCAAAGAAAACCTAACTTGGCGGAAGGTATTCGATTGAAGTTAACGGGACATTTCTGTCTCTCTTCGAGGCTGTCGGGCACTGACGATTGACACTGAAGACGATATCATTTGGATCAGCGACAAACAAACCATTGGTTTTCAACAATGTTAAAATGAAAGCCCACAAAAATATTCGTATATCTTTTACTAAACCTCCTATTACCGGAAAATGAGAGTGGAATATTTTATGCTATAAAGTCTGTTTCTAATGTCCAGCAAACATTATCACAGGGAAATGTGTAATTTTGAAACGCACTACCGAAGTATCCGCTGTAGTGTCAGAAAACGGACACGATGGCTGCGACCAGAGCTTGTGTAAGTTGACTGGACAAATCCAGTAAGACCATAAGTGGGACGAGGATCTTTGAGGTGTACACCAAGAGCATCCAAATTTGCTAGGCTCTAAAATGGTTAAACATTGGTAATAAATTTACTTCGAGGATTTTAATATTTTCTGTAACATACTTGGCGGATGAGTGCAGTGGCAGGAGCATGCCCCATACCCGCAAGGGCCCAGTGCAGGAGGAGAAGATCGGGAACCGTAACTCTCAGAACTACAGTTGTGCACAGCCCTAAATGGTCGCAAATGTAAGGTGTGGCAACGAGCCTAGCGACAGTGAAATGCCGCCCACTATTAAAATGACCACCAGACCTGGGATTCGAAACTCCGAAACTTTTGCGTTCAGTCAACTTGAACATCGCCAAGTGTATTTGAAAAAAGCAAAGGATAAGGTTTCACGAAACGTCCTTTCCTGTAATCACAATATTTTGGTCTGAATTCCGCAGTGCATCCTGCTGTGCCACACCATTTTAATTTAACAAGTAGTCCTAATGTGTGGCATTTTAAAACACCCAATTTATTTATGATGTCTCGCCCGAAAGAAATGAAACAATGCGGCCATTGCGATATGAACACAGCCCCATGGTTAACCGTAAATAACGGATTTACAATGACAAATCAGGGAAAGCCGCAAACGTTCCCAAAAGATTCACATCAGCAACGCATTCACTGCATCGCGAATACCCCATGCCTTTTATTCCTGATCATCGAAGAAATTCTCAGTACGGCTAGCACCCAAAGACAAGCTGCTGGAGCCAACACACGAAACACAGTCTAACTGTACAAACGCACGTGTTTTCAATCATCCTGGTCCGATAGAAAATGACAACACGATCGCCACTGT
>LUCM01011253.1:984377-997630 GCA_008360955.1 Fasciolopsis buskii
CGCATTAAAACTAACGCATGGTCCGATTCGACGTACGTGGTTCAGTATGATCTACAGTTCCGGACAGAACCGCGTCAACGGTAGCTAACTGCAATATGGTCAATCTGACTCAAAGTACCTGTCGACTTAGAGCGCCATGTCGCAATGCGACGCGAGCTGTGTCGGAAATTCGTACTAGATAGGAATAAATGATTGTCTGTACAGAATTGGAGAAATCTTTCCCCGTTGTCTGTTCGCTGTGCAGGCAAGGCGCATCGCCCGCCTAAACAGGACTCCGATGCACTCAGTTTTCCAACTTATGCATTAAAGTCACCTGCCACCACTACAATGTCAGAGCCTTTGCTCTTTCGAACAAGAGTGACGAGGCTATCGTAAAACTCGTCTTTCTCCATGTCAGTGCTGCAGTCTGTTGGAGATAACAAATAAACTACGCTCAACACTACTATCCTTACGGACGCCGACTGATCCCTGCAGTCTCATGGCACACAAGCGACAGTTGACTGCGATCCGGTCTAGAAGGACTGCTCCAGTCTTCCCACTCAAGACTATTTCTACACCACGCCGGCCCACGGCTTGAGCTTCTTCGTCTCCTGAAGTGTGCAGGAAATACCTTGAGGAGACATTAGGTGCGGTTAGTTGAATTACTCTACTCGAATTCTGAATTCGTGTTTCACTCACGCAGCAGACATCAGTCGAAAGTGGGTCCACTGTCAGAGCCAAACAAGTCCGCTGGCCAATCTGCATTAAAGTGCGCACATTGAGGGAACCAGATGCATCGGCTGACGAGGCTTGAGAAAATGTGAGCTAGCAGATTGAAAACCACCTACTACACTACTTGACAATAAACTGTTGCGAGTATCGGGCATGTTTTCAGTGGGGAAACTATGGGTACGCAGAAGGGGTAAACAGATTGGGTTGGAGATAGAAGAGACAGGTTGAATAAGAGAGAGGGAATTCTGAGCAGTCAAATCTACTTGAGTGATCTGACCAATTTAACACAACATCGTGCAACGATGCTGATGAAAGTTATCTTGATTGTCAAATGAGAGAATCTTTTCACGGGCTTACGGCGCACATAATACAAACTCAATGTCGATATTTGTATAATTCGAATCAGAAAGATCACTGAGCCTTGAATATTTCTCACTGACCGAGATGACGTTATGCAGTTTCAAAAACAAAAACCGATCAGAATATCCCGAGCCCCATTCTGCTGGTAAGGCTAGTTTTCGAACCTTCACATCGTGATTCACATTTCAACGTAAGCATACAAGGAAGATAACGGTTAACATATGCTTAAGGGTAGACGATGAGAAATGCAATGTAGAGAAACTGTTGTCAGTGGGGAGACACCGCTATGGTGACCAACTCACCAGAACTAGAAAAAAGAACTGGAATTCTTGTCACACCTCTGGGAGAAGCTCCATGTTTGGATGCACTCAGTGGTTCTCGAGTTGTATTGAATCAATGTGATTTTGCTTCTGAATATTAGATGTTGACTACATGTGGGTGGATTTCAGCTAGGTAACCGGCTGCAGACCGGCTGCAGACCGTCCGAATTTACCGGGCGTATCCAGGGTTAATTAAGGAATTATATACATAACAGTCGTTCCTACTCACAAGTAGCTAGAGTGCAGAAAGAAACGTACCACTAGGATCGCAAGGATACGCTAGTCGCAGCACGACACGCAATGGGTGCAAAGAGAACGCTTTGTTTGATGGGTGACTCGGTGGATGACCCGAAACATCACCTTTCCGCCGTTTTTTCTACAAAAAAAGCATCGAAATTTTAGCAGCAGCGGAGGGCGAGAGAAGACAGATGGAACAGTACATTCAATAACTTCGTGATACGGTAGCAATTTACCAAAATTGCGCAAGGCCCACGGTAACTGAAGAACCTAAAAATGAAGACGGGAAAGTTTACAATAAAACTAAGCAATCTTTCTGTCCACCCTTTGGAAAGGACGAGGAGATATTAACATCCGAGGAAAAACAAGATGAGGTATTACACCGACACGCTACAACCGTTGAGGGAAGCAAACCACCATGGGTTCAATCAAAATGTTACTACATTTTTGACAGAAACATCTCTCTCGTCAGACGTAGGTCGCTTTCAATTTCTTGATTATTTAGTTCATTTCTGCTTTTTCTCTAAGACCGGTGTTGGCGTTTATACCCATTGATCTGTGGCCTGCTCTCGACTTTCACATTGACTTCTCCAACCAAGACTTCCAATTTGTGATTGAAAATCGGCATAACCTTTTTTAATCATTACTTCTGCGCACCCACGCGCAGACACACGTACACACACAGACAACTTGACACCCGTTGGCATGTGAACGTCCCCTCAGTTATTTGACTGTACAGCTCGCTTCGAGAAAGATTACCCTTGGTAGTCGAAATACTGGCGAACTACATCCACAAACAACGCTGTTATTAACATCATACCATTCACAATACTTCTGCACCGTTTATCGCTCTCCCGATAGTAACGATCCTTTGATTTTTGATTGAGACACTGACTTCAACAGACCCTAGCTGGTAAATTACCATTCCTGGAGATTTCAACGTCCATAACAAAGATTAGCTATTGCACTAAATCGGACACTGACCATGGGATGTGAAGCCGAGGCTTCGTGACAATCAACAACCTCTGTCAATTGGTTGATCTCTCTATGCCCATTCCCAATCGTCTTGGAAACCGAGCAAACACCCTAGATCATATTCTTACATTCACTGCCTTATCATTCTCCAGTAACACTCCCCTGTCTCCCTTGGGCTAATCGGATCAATGTTTTATTTCGCTTTGCGCTCTTTTTTCCATCCCGTCCAAGTATCCAACTATAGCCGAACATTTTGGCGCTACAACTCTGATGTGTTTTCCAAGATTCCATAATTGAGCCCACCTTTTTTCTTCTACTTATTAATGATCTCTTTATATTAAGTTCTAATCCTCTTTATTATTTTGCCGATGATGCCACCCGCAGTTGCACTTTTTCCTACTGTACTACTCCCCAAGGCGCTACCAACATTGACCAGAATCACAATGCTCTTAATTTTTTTCGACATGCGTGAGTGTCCATCACACAGAGGGAGAGACGTACAACCAAGACCCCGAAACCTTCAGTAACACAGAATCACACAAGGTTTCATTAGGTTAGATGTGGTAACCAGCCGGGTGACAGTGAATTACCGTCTACCAAGAAAATTATTCATAATGCATCATTTCCTCCCGACCTGAAATGAATCTTTGGCTGGGCGCTACCAACCATGCATATGCTTGTGTTTTTAAGGCTCCTTTCCTTTATGTTCTACTCAGACACCCCCCTGATTCTCCCAGTTAAATTCTGATTCGAAGTCTCTCAATTCTACTAAGCCACTTTTATTACTGGGCTTGTCCCTAAATTCTCCCTCGCTGTTGGTCTCCCTGTGTCAGTTGTTCTTCGTTCTGCGAGCAAAGTTGTTTTCCTACTCTGCGACCACCTTCTATACAAAGCCCAAATCCACCTGAGACCTGAATAGCGCAATTGTGAGCGACCATGCATCGTTTACCGCTCAGATCTAACGAAAAACGCTTAGTTGATTCATGATCCCTACCTGGCCTCAAATCCGTAGTCGCCTGATCATTGAGCAGCCGCTACACTATCTCTATTTCCCATCGCTGTTATTTTGGCTTCTGCTCCTCATAACTCCCTTCGCCAGTTCCTCTTCTCATTACCTTTCCCCGCTGTCCTCGTATTCAGAGAGCAAATCGTCCTCATCGAGTTATCACCCCTAGATGTCGAAGTTCTACACTTAGGTCCTTGTTTATTCCCCGGACTGTAAAGCTCTGGAACACTTTCTCTTTCCGTTTTCCCAACCACCTTTATGTTTTCAAAATTGCAGTCAACAAGTTCAATACTACTTAAATGTTCGCCACAGGCATCTCTGCTCACAGCACATCTTTTGATTGTAGTTTACCACTTTTATTGTAAATCATTTTGTGTAATAAAAAATGAAAATGCAGTCACAAATCACTGTTAAATATCAATGTGTACAGAAATAATGCCACCCAAAAATAAGGGATGTAAAAACAATGTCGGAACGGGAACAAAAGACACCATGAGCATTTGCAATGTTTAGGGAAACCGGTTTTTAATACATGCTCTATGTATGAGTGCAGTGGAAGGAGCATCTCCCATTGCCGCTGAGGACAACTACACGAGAAGAACTGATAATCATAACCGGGAAACTTCTGATGAGCATAAGAAATCAGGTCTCAGTAGCTTGGTCGTGGTGGCGAACCAGACAACAATGAATTATCGTCTATTACCTAATAAAGAAAATTCGGCTCCACAAACATCGTGAATTGCCACTGACCGTGTGGATCGATTAGATGCTGAGTCGGTAAACATCGTCAACAAGTTCCTAATATCTAGGATCACCAGCCCATGATTTTCATGTTGTAGCTGATCAGGCAGACAGCAGCAAGGTGTAGGAGGAGCTTGTATCGGAACACTGTCAGCTGCAACCGAAACGTTGCCGTTCGTGATGTCTGTGGATGACTGGACGCCGCCACACTGGCAGTTCATCCGGTAAGCAGATTCTTCTTCCTACCAGATACGTTAATGAGACCAGCGGTCGAACATCCCGAGTACCGTGATAACCTTAGCTTGCAGCGGTCAATTTCCACGCCCGTTGGTGAACATTAGACGATGCTGGTTCCTGTACCACCAAAATTCTAGGCGCTAGAAACCTTCATTGGTCTTGTCACAGCGACCTAGAAACTATGAATTCGCAAAGAGCAGCGATATCACTAAGTTACCGCGCAAATCCCGCTCTGGTTTTTGGGAACAGATATTGCCAAGAATCGTAGCGACATGCTTCAGAATTCAACCCGTCAGTCTTACCATGGTAACGACCTACGCTTCAATTGTCTTATCTGACCGCAGTGCAAACGATGAATTTGACGACATTTGGACGGTACTGAACCCCATTCCTAAAAAGGGAGATGCTCGCAATAGCAAGTGGCTGCAATACCCAGGCAAAAGCGTAGGGAGCCACGCACTCAACATTCGCGAAGTTTGCCTCGAGCCAATGTTGTTGACCAATTACAGCGACTGTAACCGGCTTTCCACAGACATCTCAAATGCGATTCCCATAACGGTAGAACGTATCATCAGGTTGTCTCGTTGCTAATCCGGTTACGGCTGACCTCGTCGATAAATGATTGTACATCCTATTTTGGTGCTAAGGGCTGTTACAGGAGAGAATCACATTACTTGCTGGTACGTGCGTAGTTTCGTCATCGGCTCCAGGTTACTTAACCAAACAAGCGCTAAATTCACGAGCGAAAAACTAAACTGCAATGACAGACTTGGCCAAGATAGATAATGACCACAAGGACCTCACTCAGCCGCGCAGCAGATTCGACCAACTTGCGATGGGTTACACTGAAAATAACAGTATAACAAGCGATGAGTGAATTGGACACAAGGAGATGCTATAATGACTGGATATCCCAAAACTCCATCTGCCTCTCGACCTTTGTTAAAGATGTTCATTTATCTAAGCGCCCAGAATACCGACACACCAAACGCAAGGTCAACGAAACTGTTGTGTCGAAATCAGAAAAAGATGAGAACCGCAAGCAGCGCACAGTAGATGAAGATGAATCTTTGTGTTAAAAGGTCCTCATTGGAATTCGCTTAACAATTGTTGCAAAGATCAACTCATCAGTGTTTTTTGGGACCCAAGACAAGGAATTTTGCTGACGTAATAAATCTATTTAGACAGTGCTTAGGTTTACGTTTTGACATTTTTTTAATCTGTTCTCCTCAACAGTGTAAGCAGACTATCTCCACTGACCTCAATTCCAGACCACAATCAGGCCAGTTTGATTCTTCTTATAACTGTCCATTCAATAAGTTGTTGATTTATAAACAATCCTGATTCGGCAGACTGCTCTAATAGCGCCGATGTCAGATTCCGCTACAATGCAATCCAAAGTACATAAAACGAACAAAAAAGAGTGAACTGGGAGGCAATAACGTGGAGTACGCAATGATTAACTTGCGCGTCTGCTTACTCGTTTTTTCTCTTCTACCATGTCATCTAGATCGGACTCATCCGCATCGGGAGACAGTCCGATTCCCAAGGCGCGCGACGTTGCAGCTGCCTGGTTCACCGCTTTGGCTAATTCTCCATCACCCTCGATCTCCACCGAAGTTTGAGGAAGAAAATCTAAATTGATATAGAAGAAAAGTATAAACAAATATGAAGAGAAAAGTAAAGGTTTGTTAGAAATGTTAGGACCACTTCTGCCCCAGCGACTGGCCGAAAATACCTGAGTACAAGTTGAGATAACTTTCATTATACCCCTTAAAAAGTGCCGCCTATATATATATATATATATATATATATATATATATCGGTTAGGTGAATGAGTGTGCAATCCATCAAGGGGCGAAATGGTACGAGTATGCTGACATGGACTACCTGGTTGCAGTGGTTGGAGACCATGGGAAATAGGAAAAAGTCCCGCAGCCAGAGATCCCCCCATCCGAAATGTTTCCACTTCTCTATAGGTCATTTGACTTTGATATCTTACGAATTCCATGACATTATTGTTTGGTAGCCCAAGGTAGGAACCAAAATCAGGGCAAACTAGTGCAAGGTTCTTGGTGGTAAAAGCGGAATTGGTCCAATGCGAACTGAACTGCTGCAGCAAAATTGCTCCCATCCAAAGCTAATGTTGAAGCTCCCGCTCGAAAAGTCAGATCAAGAATCAGAGGGAGGTCAAAAAGGGCGAACACGAGAGAGCTCAATGAACGCTCAGAACGGGCCGGGAATGCTCGATTAGTCAAATCATCTTGCGTCTGAGTGGTTGGAAAAGGAGCAGCACACACAGTGAGCCAGCTTCTGAAAAGTAACCAGTTTCAGTGCGCATTACGACGATGCATAACCCGACTGCCTTCTCGCCGCATTATGACATATTCGTAACGTTGTTCAAATACGACCCAGGCACGCAATCAACAATACCAAGGTTAGGCTTTAGATGCCGGGGATTATACACTGGTTCCTAAGTCATACGTTTAATCACATGGAACGCAAGCCTTCCAAAGATAGTTTCGATCTAAGTTGGCTTAGGGTCTAAAAGTGAGTTGAAGTGATAAGGTTTTATAGTCTACCCCAGACTTCGTGACCTATTCCAGATCCATATACCGCTGCACAGAGGAAGCTTCAAAGAATATGACAGATATTCCGTTGTTCAAAATTACCACCACTTCCATCCAAAATTACTAGATAGTAGTAGTTAGTGAATTTTCTCTAAGGAAAACTAGTTCGACTTATCAAACTAAATAATGACCGACTTACTCATAGTGGACAAATAGGACTTTAGATGAGAATAAAGGATGTACAATGGGGTCGGTAAAAGAAATGCGAATTGATGTTGCTCCTCTTCTTTTGAAAAAGGTAAATTCATCAGCTTCTGTATGACTAGAGTATTCTACAAATGTCAATAACTTCACATAAGAGGAACGAGAACTTGCATCGACCAATTCCTTTAACTTCGGAGCAAAACTTTCTAAATATTTCCGTTTCTGGGAAATTTCTTGGCTCACAGATTCGACCGACTGCACCAGTTTCTGGCACGAAGCCGACCAACTAGAAAAAATTTTCCATTCGGTCCATGATTAAAAAAAGGATTCACTTTTTACGTTGATCTAACTCCCAGTACAGTCTTTCCAAAGTTTCTTCGTGCGATAGTGCAGCATCCGACTAGTAGAAAGGAGAAATGTAACCTATAGACGAACGAAAAAAACTAACGTGACGACCGGTAGCCAGGAAAAACTCCTCAACCGGTATCAGAGTAAGCTTTTCGTGTTGCGATCTGGAAAGAACAGTTTAGTTTCCAAACGCGTAGCCTGATGGTCACTTGAATTCCAAACAGGTCTTTATCTCATTCTCCAAGTGGGCAACTTCATACAGAAGATTTTGAAGACCCAAGTGCAACTTATCCACATTCAATTTTTGCTACAAAAATGTAATTTTTAGTGGTTTGCTTCACCTCCGATGTGCGATCACGAGCTTTCCGAATGCGGAACTGAGTTTTTCGATTCAATTCCTTCAGTGAGAGAATTAAGGATGCAAACTTAGCAGAACTGATCTAAATATATTTTGCACCAAATAATAACGAACGTTGAACATACTTTTTCTCCGGCTTGCTTTTGGACCCAAGTGGTATGGATTAGATCACGAAGATCTTTGCAATATTTGCGAAAGAGGACCAAATCATCTGCAGCGTTACCAATTGTCACCGTAGATTCTTCCCAGTAGAATGAGTTCGATGATTTGTTGTTCTGAATCAGTATCGAATGACGTGTTTAAAAAATCATTTCGCTTACCTCTGATTCAGCAGGCATTTTGAAAAACAGAAAGCCAGTGCACCAAAATAGATACCCAATAGTCACAATACCTGTGCGCGACTGAAATTTAACTGAAAACCAGAAAACACTGATAGAGAAGTGGGCCATTTCCCGAAGCATTACTCAACAATACATGTATCAATAAATTTGAAAACGTGAGTTGTAGCTTAAGTTGTTCGTTTTCATAAAGTTCTGATCCATGAGCTTGGCGTTTAGATTGCAGACGTTTTATCATCCTATAAACAGAGTCTCGCTATTGATTTGGACCTCGAACTTCTTCGACGAACTTGATATGCCAACTATGAGTCTGTTTTCCACTCGATCTCTGTTGGTCTGACTTTGACCTTGGAATATTTACATTCGACCTGTGAAGTTTGATCCGTTTAGTTGTGTGCCGTTATTTTTATTTCGAATACGTGAACATTGTGTGATTCACTACCGCAGACAGGTCCATATAAATGACTCATATTTATGATTATTGGTTCGTATGATTTCAATTCCGGCTCTTTCATTAAAATGAGTTGTCTGCCTCTCATCCGAACGTGCACGTGATCCGATTCGATGTGTCTACTGTTTGAAGTATTTGAAGGCCATGCTTCTAAACTCCGTCGCGTGCTTCGCAGTTGCTTGGTCTAGATTAATGTCCACGAAAACCAAGAAGGACACAGTTTCAACCAACTACAAATCTCTAGGGCTGCAACCGTGAGTGCGAGAAGCACCAAACGAGGCCGAAACCAAAGCTAACTCAGAATCCAACCGCCGCTTCGCGTCTCCAGACACTTGCAAAAGGGACCAGAGGAGGCAGACGATGGACAGGCATACGTAAAACATGTACAAACCACCGAAAGCGATATACAACGACTGTCTAAGTCAGGGGACCACTTTGTCCAGAAACCATTCGAAAAGAACGGCATACGGAGTGACTGCAGCAATCGTCGTGGGATTAGTTTAATTCCGATAGTTACTAAGGTGTTAGCTTCGATCATACTGCGCCGTTTGACACCGATTCGCGAGAGTAATATCCGCGAACAACAGGCCGGATTTCGTCCAGGTCGAGGTTGCATCGACCAGATATTCATTCTTCGACAGCAACTCGAAACGCGTCACACACTGGCGTCTTCCTCGACTTGAAATATGCTTTCGACTCGGTGGATCTACCGGCACTATTCAGTGCTCTCCACCGGAAGAGTACGGTAAGGAAGTTCGTGAACCTGTTCCGAGCATTGTGCTCGCATAACTATGGTCGCGTGACGGTATACGGTGAACTATGAAGTTCATTCGAAACGACTAGCGGCGTTCGACAAGGGTGTCCTATCTCTCCATTCCTGTTCAACTTCATCACGGACGAGGTGATGGAAAATGCTTTAGGAGGTCTCCAGTATGTAGGAATCGAACTGGGAAATGGAGAGAAGCTATGTGACCTAGATTACGCAGATGACGTTGTGTGCCTTTTCGAGTCTGCGGACCATGCACAACGGGCACTAGATAGACTGTCGAGATCGGTTGCTGAGTTTGGCCTGTGCTTTGCACCTTCAAAGTGCAAAATTATGTTACAGGATTGAACTGCAGTAGTCCCGAACTCGGTACTGGGTGGAGAGGAACTAACGAGTGTAGAACGTTTCACCTATCTTGGTAGCTGTGTCCAACGATAGAAGCCCGACAGTTGAGAGGAATACGTGCAAATCCAAGGCTCGAACAGTTTAGGCCGCACTGAAGCACTTGTGGCGTCGGCTTGGCATTTCAGTGAAGCTGAAAGGTCGAATATACTGGGCCGCTGTGCGCGCAGTTCTGTTGTACAGTTCCGAGACATGTAGTATACGTGCGGGAGATGTTTGCCGGTTAGGGGTTTTTGACCATCGATTTCTACATGATATCGCTAGAGTTGGATGGATTGATCGGTTGATTAATGTGGAGGTAAGGAAGCTAACACTAGGTGCTAATTCTGAGAATATGAAACTTAGTGGACTACGTTGCTTGGGTCAGGTGCGGCGTATGGGGAACACTTGTCTACCTGATTGTGCCCTATTTGGCGTACCTCCAACGGGGTGGAGGAAGCCAGTCATGTGGAAGCTAGCAGATGAAGTGGCAATGTGGGATGAGAAAATGTACAGCGAACTTAGGTAAATTAGGCGTCTCGCGTCTACCAGCTGACTAGTGAGACTGAAGGATATATTGCAGTGAACCGTGAACAGTGGCGATCGTGTTGTCATTTTCTATCGAATCAGAATGATTGCGAAACTGCGTTTGTACTGTTAGACTGTTCTGTGTGTCGGCTGCAGCAGCAACTTAGGTCCACTCCTCGTTCTCCCTGGATATTTACCATTTTATAGAAACGTGTAACTCTGGGGAAAGGCAGTGGTCAGTGAGGTTTGCCTTGTTGCTTAACGCTGAACGATGATGATGATGACACGTGGACGCATCTCGTCATTGTTTACCCGATGTTCCTACCAGACACGGGCAATGCTTAGGAGACATCGGTGGTGGAAAACAGAAAGTCCTCGGCATCTTCAACACGGATAGGCCGGGTCTCGCAACACTACAAACTGCGGCATTGTACACCCCTCCTTTGAGAGAAAGCCGGATGTCACGGCGGTGCCACGAGTGTCGCAGGTTTGCAAAAGCTGTCCTGGATCCGTCTTTCCTAATGGGACCTCTTCCCCAACATCTCCACCAGGTGCGTTCAGGCTCCCGAGGTACTTAAATCTATTGACTATCTCTAACCGACCACTACAAAGAATGGCTGCAGGAAAAGCCTCCTGCCAGTCTCGAAGAAGTACCTTGTATTCTGTGGGTGCAAAGCACACGCCATAACCCAGATACGTCAATTGTCTAGCAGTCCAACGCGTGATGAATTACCCACGCATTATTAATCATCAAGGCAATTTCATTTGCATACTCCAAGTCGAAAACTATTCCCTTGGGAGGAATTCAACTCCACCGTCCAAAAGACCAGATAAAGCGTCCTGTAGAACATCCTCTATGACAAAGTTAAAAGGGAATGGGGATATAGGGCAGTCTTGCAGTACACCACTGGAGACGACGAGGGGTGGCGAAAGTTGACAATAAGCAGTAACCTGACGTGACGTACGATGCTACAACCACTTGAGAACCGATAAATACTTCTCGGGTACTACTCCTCAACAAAGTGCCATAGTGCAAAACTATCAACAGAATCAAAGGCTGTGCGGATCTCTAAGAATACAATGATCACTGTCCTTTGAAAAGTAAGACGGTGCTCTAAGACCTGTCAGAGACTGAAGATTTTATTAATGAATCTAAGAGCAGCGCGAAAACCGGGATATTACTCAAGAGTTTGCCATACACGCGCGTTGTGCAACGTGCGAGGAATGACGGACGCCATTGGGAATAGCCTAATACCCCTACGGTAAGCGCAATCATTGCACAAGCCTTTTTCCAAGATGGGGACAACAGTCAACCTCCCCAAGAAGTGCGCATCTTCTTGAAGTTACAGATCTGCGATAGTGAAAGTTGAAGGTATATAACTGGTTCCATATCATCGTCATCGGCATCATCGTTCAGTGTTAAACAACAAGGCAAGCCTCAATGACCACTGCCTTTCCCCAGAGTTACACGTTCCTATAAAATGGTGAATATCCAAGGAGAACAGGGATTGGACCTACAAAGGCGCGAAGAGATAAGATCCTGTTGCAGCCGAAACACGAAATACAGTCTAACTGTACAAACGCACGTGTTTTCAATCATCCTGGTCCGATAGAAAATGACAACACGATCGCCACTGTCCACGGTTCACTGTCATATCATTCAGTGTCTCGAGCCAGCTAGTTGACGGGTCTTTCGGACCCCAACCACGAAGACATGAGACACCTACTTTACCTAAGTTCGCTGTACATTTTCTCATCCCGCGTTGCCACGTCATCTGTTGACCTCCACATGGCTTCTTCCATTCCTTAGGAGGAACACAAAATAGGGCACGGTATGATAAACGAGTGTTCGCCATACGCAACACGTGACCCAACCAGCTTAGTCTACGAAGTTTCATACCCTGAAACAAGCTATTTTCAGAAGTGGCACCCAATACCAGAATCCTAACCTCCATATTACTCACCCGGTCACTCGATCCAATCCTAGCCATACTACGTAAACATCGGTTGTCGAAAACCTCCAACCGACGAACATCGCCAACACGCATACTCCACGTCTCGCAACCGTACAACAGAACTGAACGCACTGCAGCACAGCACACACGACCTTTCAACTTCAGTGAAATATCAGGCCGAAGCCACAAGTCCTTCAGTCCAGCGTAAGTTGCCCGAGCCTTGGGTATACGCGTATTTACCTCCATTGTCGAGCTACCATCGTTCGACACGCAGCTACCAAGTTAGGTGAAAATGTGTGCAATCGTGAGTTCCTTTCCATCCAACATCAAGTTCGACACTACTGTCATCCAGTCCTACAAAAGAAATTCACATTCTGGAGATGCAAAACACATGCCAAACCGAGCAACTGACCTCGTGAGTGTACCTAGTTCGCGTTGTGCATGGTCCGTGGATTCGAACAGGCCCACAACGTCGTCTGCGTAATCAAGGTCACATAGCTTCCCTCCACTTCCCAGTTCCACTCCTACATCCCGGAGACCTCCGAAAGCATCTTCCATCACCTCGTCCATGACGACGTTGAACAGCCTGGTTTTGCCAGAGTTTCTTCACCCAACATGAGAAGAGCTGCTTTAAGTTGGTCCTCGACCGGTCGCTCCTCCTATTTCCAGAAGCCGAAAATTCAACTGCACTTCCAATTCCGTTAGGGGGTCAACAGATACCTCCCAAGGATTCGCAGATACACAGGTCGGTATAAATACGTTAGCGT
>LUCM01011258.1:0-31080 GCA_008360955.1 Fasciolopsis buskii
GTAAAGACCAAGATATCTAAAAGTAACAAAAGTTCATTAATCTCTACAGAAGCTATTTCTCAGGTATTTCGAAATACGTCCAGGTCAAGATCATTGTCGGTTAAACGGAGAGATAGTGTATTTGAAAATGCAGCAATTCTTAATCCTTTCATAAGGAGAAGGAGACTGTAAAGCTTCTAGCAGTTCACAGGCACGTGTATAGGCGGAAAAACTTCACAACTTTACCAAGATTTTATCACGATATCTCAATAGACTTTTTATATACCATATCCCAAAACAGGTTAGATCCCGACGGGCAGCGCTCTTCTCGTCCCTGACGAAATTGCCAACCATTTTGTGTCCCCTGACAAACCTTAATTCAGCAAAAGTATCGCTTTATGCCCCCCATAAATTGTTCCCTATAGCGCGTTCCGAGCGAAATACAGCAACGCCGACCAGAATGCGACCGCACGTCTCGAACTGACGACTGATTCGTAAAAAGCAAAAACTAACAATTCTCTACTGGTAGGTTTACTCCTTTAATTGTGCTCGATTCTAAGATTTCCCCGAGAGGTCGTTCTAAACTTCGTCTGAGAGTCCCACGAGGATTTCTTCTCATTTATCGCAGGCTTCTATATATATATACACGACCAAGGGGTAACCGTTTGAGTCCAGTACCATTATATTCAGTGTACTAATCACACGTGTAATACAGAAATTTGGGTTTAACTTCACCTGTCTCGAGGTTTTATTTTTTTGGGTGCCGAGGCCGAAGTTTCTCTGCACCGTTTTCCTGTGCGCCGAACTACCTAGCCACTTTTGGAGATGTACTTTCTTTCAGACATTTATTTGTAAACATCTGATGCCCATTAGAATTTTTGAAGACGAGCTCACTCGCCGCCCGCTCCGTGTTAAATCCGAATACTGCAGACACTCTCCACGCCCCGGCGCACATCTGAGCCCCAGTTTGAAACGTCCTGCACCTGAGTGAATGCCGCAATTGTTGGTTTGCGGATAAAACACTGTGTTATCTTTTTAATTATGCCCAAGTTTTTTGGTTATTTTTCTTCCTCATTTGTCCCAAAACGTTTTTACTCGCTTGTTCGATGTGGCTTTGCAATACCCCCTGTTAAACCCTTATGATCATGCAACCCAAGCCATATGCCTCTCCGAAAGTTTCCGAGAATGAGCGAAAATATTTATGTCAATCGGTTTCCCCTTTTGTTAACCATTTGATTTTGGAACAAAAATGCATACTAAGAACTTCGGAAAAACACAACCGAACGTTTGGGTTTGCGAGTCAGTGTCGCAACCTGCCTTAGGCCTAATGAGCCCAAGATTAAAAGACAGCAGTACTTTCAAGAAATGGGATTGGGACCTTAATGTTTTGAAGAAGGCCGTACTCTTTAACTCTCCCCTCGCCTTGATAAGTCCCATGTTAACAATCCAACTATTTTTTTATTGCTTTTCGCAACTTGAGTAAGTGCTTGCTAATAAATTGCTTTTACAGGTGCACACTTAAAACCACACAGCTAAAATGAAAGATGCCGGTGTTCTATAAGCATTGGACACTCTAATACTAGCTGACGGCAGACCCTCCAACCTAGTCCCTAGTCCATTTTACTATCCGTAAAATATACCAGCGACACAGCCCATTTCAATCCAAACTTCGCCACGTAACTGATTTGAAAAAGCCACTGTTTGAAACGAGGCCACATTCTTGCTCCGATTTCCCCTTCTGTCGCCACCCAATTGGCCCCAAGCCCGAAACCGAACTTGTTTTTCTACTTTCTTGTCAAATTACACAATCTCCTTAACCGTTCGAATTTGTCTCAGCCTACTAACTTTTTTCCGAACGCCTTCGGGGGCCCCAAATGCAAAATCTTTACCATCTCCGATTCGATGGCATTCACCAAGTTATTTCAAGCCCAAGTTTCCTTAACCCTCCCACTGTTTTGGTAAATTTCTATCTGTAAATTCTCCAACTGTCCTGACCCAAACGCCTCGGCAGCACTCAACTCGACCTAAGCCATCTTCGGGCAATGAAGCTCTATCAAATCGGAAAAAGTCCGCAAACCACAAAGGCCCAAATTTCACTTTCCGCCAAGGAATCACGATTTTTGATTGGCCCCACTTTACTTCATGCCCCCTCCATTATCCCTTCGGTAACACCATTTGGCCCAAACATTCCCAGGTATGGTATTAATGCCCCCCTTCCCATACTTTAGGGTCTGTCGCTTAATCCTCCCCTAATTTCAAACCTCACTTACTAGTTTAACCACATTTTAGTGCGGTTTTTTCCTGCCAATGTCCCAAATACCATTGTTTTCCTTACTTTTCCGCCACTAGCAGACAAAATCCTCCACACCCGACTACCCCACCATCCCATAAATTTGCAACGATTTTACTTCTTGGATCACCAGGGCTACCTGGCCAAAACCCTTTAGATAAACTGTAATATTGCCCTTTTGAGCCCCCACAAACCTAACCCATGAGACCTCCCTTCTCCCAACCACAAAACTTTTTTGTCCAGCCGCTTACCCCCAATTGCCTCGGTCAAGAAATCATGCTTATTCCCTGACTCCAGCAAATATTCCCAAAAAGTAAGCGCCCTATCTTCCCCGAAAAATTCAAGCGCAATAACTTTGATAATCGTTCCTCTCCCGGCAAATTTTTTCAAATCCCTCTCCCCAATAAACCCCTAGGTTTTTTGCAGGGTCCCACCCCTTGAACAAGGGTTCAAAAATTCGAACCACTAGCAACTGTTTCCACCCGCCCGCTGATACACAGCCCCCCAACAACCGGCATCCCTCTGAACAACCCCGCGCTCATTTGAACTCCCAAGCCCTGCCTCATAGCAACTTGGTCCTTCCCAGCCCCATAAACTCCCTCCAAACAAAGGCCCCGCCCTCCTTTCCGGCCCCCCAGTATAACGCCTGACTCCTACTGAATTTTAACTCCCTTTATCACAGCTATGCAAACTAAATCCCGAAAAACCCTCCTTAATTGTATCCCTTGGATTTATTTGAAACCCCAAAACCGAACACCACCTCCTTGTCAATGGTTCATCTAATTGTTCCATGCGAATTTTTTTCCCTACTGCCTTCCCGGAACTCGCCGCCCCTAACTGACTCATAAGGTAAGGGAGTTAAGACTGTTAGCAGCTAAAAGCTGTCACGATATTACCTTGATGACAGAAAATTGGCTAACAAACCACAGCTTTACTCCGTCTTTTTCGTTGGCGGGCTACACGCTCTAACAAACAAATAGATCAAATTGGTGAGGAGGAGGTTCCTGCCCCGCCCCGTGGAAGCAAGCCACACAACAGCCCTTCCGTTCTCCAATCCCCCACCTTCATTAATTTTATCTCCTGAACCCGCAACTTTGGCTCGGATACCAACTCCCTGGGGCCCCCCCTCCCAATACCACCATGAGAATGTGTATACCGGACCTAACCAACGCGAATATTTCTGCTATTTTTCGTCTCACCCAAGCCTTCGTTTAACATTTCCTGGGTCTCCCGTTTTCCCAACACGCGAGATACTGCAGGGGACTTCAATGCCCCCAAAATTTCTTAGTCCTCTTTATCCGCACAACCTTATCCTATTCGACTTTGTTTTGATTCGCACACTGAAGGAATGCAAACCAAGCCATTTGAAAAACCAACGCCCATAAGGTTTCCATAATAACCTTAAACCTTAAGTTTTTTACTCATTGCCAAAACCTCCTCTTGGTTTAAGGTTTTTTCAGTGCTAAAACTCTCCCTGGGGAGTGACTACAAAAGTGTCACGCGTAGCTTCCCTCTCCGTAACAAACCCCCCATGCACTTCATGTTACCCCAGCCCTACTGCCTTCTTCTACAATGTAGACCTTTGTTTTTGGGAAAACGAGATTCCTGACGCTTCTGCGAACCCTGGACCTGGGTTTGTCGGTTTTCTTTTTCATAGCCTGGACCCGCAAAAGACGGCAAGACCCGACGGTTTTACGCAAACCTTTCTTCAACCAATAATTGCCTGTCCATTCCCATCTCTCAACATAAACCCAAGAAGCCTAGTAGAAGTTCTGGTCAGCCGCCCAAAAATGAAATATTTAAGGGCCTCAAAAAGTCCCCTTCCAAAAATACGGGAAAAGACCCTCTTCGCTCCTATGGACAATCAACCGCTTGCCCAACAAGAATTTATTTATCGAGCCGTTCCGAACTAAGTTAAAACTAAACCTTGGCATTTACCTTAATTCTCTGCCGTAATACTGTTCCCAGCTCCTAACTACAAAACCGATCACATGGCACGACCGCTTGGCAAAGTCCTCCGTTATGCCACTTTCGTAGTAGATATTTGCTCGGTAAAGTGTAACTCCTGACCCTCCCGAACTATGGATCAGTTGACAAATTGTTTTTCCGCCAGTTGCATTGCCTCCCTTAAATTGTAGAACAACCAAACTTCCTAAGATCCCTGGCAATCGTGCCCAAATTTTTAGCCCAGTTTTTTCAAGTGCAGCTTGACCAAAAGTTAAATGGATGTCCCCTCGTCTTTAAACTAATTTCTGACAGAGAACGAGCTTAACAAATTGAAAAACCCTAAGAAGCCGAGGCCTTACCGAACCTGAATAAGAATTTCCTAGGTCCCCCTGACCGAGGAGTCTTTGCCTTGAGATCACCCTCTGGGGATTCGGCCCCTTCCCAACCTACTCTTTTCCCTCACTTTCCACGCAAAACGTGCCCGCTAATTTACTTTATATGTATATCTCTTCCCTTTTGCCCAAACTGTGTGTACCCCTCTTTCAACCAGTGGCGTTTGGCAACTAACGCTTTTGAAGCGTCCCTCCGAATTAATGGACTGACAAAAATGTCAAGTACTTTCCTTTGAACGGATCCATGCCTCCTCTACCCAAATTTTCCTGTGAATTTTAACAACTTCAGCCTGTGTAACCCTCGCTTTCCCCCCAAGGTCACCGTTTATCCCTTTGTGCTGCCTTGGCAGGGCTGAATAGGTCATTTTTGGTAGCCCCAAACCTTCAACAGCCTCTAAAACTGCTATCCTATTCTCAAATTCTAAGTTAACCGACAATTTTGCGGAATAAATGCAAACTTTTGTTGCAGGGTGATGTTCTTAGCCGATCTAATAATTCACACAATCGCCAAAGCTTGCACCCAAGCCAGACTACTTCTCTCTTTTGCGTTTTTTAGATCCTCCTTCCACTCAAAGAGTAGAACGCGCCCGTCCACCCAGTTTTTCCGTTCCCCTTAATGGCAATCCCAAATTCGCTATCCTATCATTCCTTCTGGGAACCTGCTAGCTGGAACCGACGCGCGAGTTCTGGCCCGTTCAACCGAAACTACGGTGACTGTCGCATTGAATATCTGAACTAGCTTCCCTTTTTGCAAATTGGGGTAAACCGCGAAATCACTACCTTGTTCCTCCGGAACGGCCTTGCGCATCTCATATTCCCCGGACCGTACTGCCTGAACCCACCAAAACCAAAAAGCCTGCCCCGAACCATCCAAAAAATGACAAGCATTGAGGGACAATTTCTTTAGATGGTGTATTTAAGGAGTGTACCCTTACCGCCGCTGAAATTTCTCTTTTACCTGCCCGCCAAACTCCCCGGTACAGCTTTGGCCGCCATTTCCATAAATGTAAAATTAATCAACTTTTCCCCTTTGGTGGGGCCGCCTCCCCACATCCCTAAAGCCTTTTTCAACCGAATTTTCTTTTCAAGATAAGTTTTTTGGAATAAAAATACCTGACAAATTGCCCCGAACGTTTCCCCCGCCGGTTTTTTTCGCTCACTTTCCATCCCAAATCGCCATTAAATCGCTTGTTTGTTATCGTCTTTTCAAGCTCAAAAACAGTATCCAGCCATTGCGTAGCATTCTTGACGTTTGGGGACCCTGGCCATATTTCGACATCCGCCGTCGAGCTTCGTCCATGTTTTGCGTTAGCAATAAGCAAATTCAGTGCACTTAAGCACGAAATGTTTCGTTTCGTAGTTCGCCGCTTACAAACTGTCCCAGGGCAACTGTTGGTCCCCCTGTTTAAATTATTTTTTTCCCTAGTTTTCCCCTTTTTCCCAAAACCTGGCCGGTGCCTTTTTTACTTCCCATTAATTTGCAGCATCTCATTTCATTTTCCAGTGTGTTTTCCGAAGACGGCGCGCGAGAGAGCGTATCAACTTTGCTTCCATACCCCTTTTTTTCCCCTTTTTTCGATTTTTCTCTAATTATTCGCAATTTAACCCGTGGCCATTCACCCTTTGTAAATATTTTTGAAATAAATTGCCAACCGCGGAAATTAAACAAGCAAAAATATAACTTAGCTAATTGATTTCCCCAGCACTCCATCTGACTTCACAAGAGAACCTAATGTGCCCTTTTTGTTATAGTAATGGACCAAAACCCTAAAGATTAACCTCATCTCTTGCCCGGCCTTGAAAAAGTTAATTTGAATAGCCCCCAAACCACTTATTAATGGAAATTCTAACCCTTGGGACACGAAAACCTTGCACCACAAAAAAGTTTTTTTACAAAATCGGAATGCCAGCAAACGTGCTATGGATGGTGTCCCTCCCCTTGTTTTTTCCCCCATTTACTTGCCCACAAAATCCGCACATTCTTTGGCCCTTTTTTACTTGCCCATTTACATTTTCTTTATTTGCCGCAGATTATTACTCCCTCCCCATAGGGCTTTTGCATAAACACGTAAAACACGTCAAATTTTTTGAAACCAACTCGCATAATCTTGACATTTTAACTGCTGGACCCTCGAAAAGAATTTTGCACCTGCGGTTTGCGCTATTGGTGCATTTTAAAGGCAGAGCAATAGACTGAACCTGTTGATTCATGCTGATCTGCTGGCATACTCCCTCTTTGAGCTATGCAGCTCAATGAGCTATGTTATATCATTGAAACACCCAAATACGCAAGCCCAAGCAATGTCCCCCTCTCCGGAATCTATCAAGGGAACACACCATGAAGTATACTTGGTTACAACCCTCCCTAGATATTTCACAGATATCAAACTGCCAGTAAAGCCTTTTGAAGTTGATGGAAGAACGTCCCCCCCCCTCGGAATTACGTAGGCCGACCGAGAAGAAAGAATAACCAGGCAAATTCCAATAATATTAGAATTGTTTTTTGTTTTGGTAGTTCTTATTAGACGTGTTTTGAAAAGTGCTCAGGCCCGTTACCAATCCCCTCCACTTTTATACTCGTCTGTCGTCAACCGTATTTGGTAAACATTGGTAACATTAGTTGACGAGATCGGATTTAAGTTTCTCTAAACTCTCCTGAGATGACGGCATCAGATCCGACAGCTGACTAAAGCCATGAGCCATCTTCAGGCAATATTTATTGTTATGTATTTGCATGAATGCGAATAATTGAAAACGAGCTTGCTCGCCACGCTGTGTTGTTCTCAATGTGTTCTGTGGGATTTTTTAAACGTTTGAAGCAAACCAAAGACCCCGCCGTACTACGTGAGCTTAACAGTTACATTGAGATTTGTACGAAAGTGGCCCTGGCTAATGCTCGAGTTCCGTTTCTCAGTCAGTGTATCCACAAATCAGAATGTCCCAAACTATATCGGACTGTTTTGAGGAGAACTCGCGTGAACATTAGTAATGTGTCCTTACGTCGCCAAGCCCTGAACGAACGAGATACAGTAATCAGCCGAGCGTCAGAATTGGAGCGAAATTTTGTGAACTCCGCGCGAGTCCTCGATAAGTTGGCTGAGGAAGAAAAGGAAAGATTCATCGCCTACGCTCATTAAATAGATGAAAAACAATTGAAGCGATTACGGTCAGCGCTGAGGAAAACCTTCAATCCGGACAAACCTGGTGGTGAGTTCCCGTCAGATCCGAAAAGATTCGTTCACAACTTGTCTTCTGTAAGTTTGGATAAGAGATTGCTTGAAGTCCTATCATTAGGACTGAAATTCTGTTGCCCATCCAACAAAACCAAGCAACTAGATATGGAGGTTGAGATTGAAAATCCGCTTGGTCAACTGTCGCATCTGATGCCGTCCTCTCAGGAGAGTTTAGAGAAACTTAAATCCGGTCTCGTCAACTCACGTTACCGATATCGTGAGGACAGACGAGTAAAGCAAGGATTGGTAACGCCTGAGAACATTTAGGTGTGTTGAGATATGAACCAACTTTTGTGGAGAAATGGTAAACAAAAACATGATGCTAGAAAACTTTGAAATTCATCGTTGCTCGAAACGGCTTAATTAAACAGTCGACAGGATGAGCTAGCCAGCTGATAAATTTCTGGTTTCAGTGAAGAAGAGGAACAGTAAAAGAAAAACACCCTGAAGCACGCCTGCGTTGTTGAGCAACGATTTTGAAGTTTTACCGTCCATTCGTGTACCCTGTTTTTGTGTGTAAAGTAATCGAACAGCCATGCTAAAAATGTCTGGACTGCCAAATAATTGCAGCTTGTGAGGTGGAAGAGACCATGGGGTAGAACCAAATGCCGACTATTAGTCTAAAATGGTGGACCGCGCTGATTTAGCCGATGCATTTAAGGACTTACAAATTTGGTGAATAATAGAGAAGATGGCATCCAGAATGGACCAGTTAATTTTATAGCCTTACTAACTGGGTTAGCAGGAGTGTTAAATTATGACACCCTCTACCAGTTTCAGGCCAGAATTTGCCGAAGCGATGGAAATGAAGCGACTAGCTAAAGCATAGGTAGTTCGAGATTTAGGATTGGAATGAAAGCAGCAGGTCCCTAGCATTCAGAAATAGAACAGTTTAATATTGGGATGATCGGAGAAGTAAACTGATCATGTCTAGAAAAGCTGAGAGCGGGCTGTCAGGACCAAACCCTGTGGAAATTTTAGAAAATCCTGTAGCCATCACATCATTAACCTATCTACAATTAGCTGGGATATAAGCCGAATGGTGGGTGATATCCTGATTATTAATTTTGGCATCAGCATTACACTTGAAGTTTGACTTTTTCTCCCCCCCAGAAGCCGGATGCCTTAACATGGGAATCGGTAGTTGCTGCCGCTCGGGATTTGTCTGCTGGATGCCTTGTCGATGTGCTTGATTTTACCCTTTATTTGGGTAGAATTATATCGCGAATGTGGTTTACTATGAGATTTATAGATGCGCTCCTAGCGTCTTCTCAGAGATGTGAGAAGACTAGTGTTTCAAAGCAACAGCCGTTTTCGAAAATCGGCTCGCCCATCCGTCTGAAAAGACTGCTATATTTAATTTCAGTGGTAATTCAAAATAGAAACAGGCAGATGCCAGTGAAAGGGATTTTTGGATAAGAGTGAGGCTGTTGTGTAAGCTTAGCTTTCACTTGTTTCTTGGAAAGAATCGAAGGCTTAGAAAGGGTATACCTTAGTCATAAATTGAAGGAGACAATGATCACTACCTTAAATTGCAGCATGGGTTTTCAGGTAAGGAAATCAGGGTAGCTGACAGTGACTGAATTTAAAAATGGGGATTCCTCTGGTGGGGTCAGTCGACTTAAACATAGTCCGTGGTAGGGTTCATACAGGGTAGAAACCATCTATAATGCATGCAACAGTTGATGCAGAAATAGTCGGTTGATAATGTGACATTGTATTTATAGCCACAGAGGTGAAATATAAGTTTGCTACGATTGTGCTGGTATGACTTGCCAACCTGGGATGAAGCTGTGTTGCGTTAAGTATATACGTACAAATAACTTCGGGCCTTCTAGATCAGAAATAATTTATGTGCGTTGCCCCACCGCCTCCGGTTTTCTTGTTTTTCAAAATGTTGTCCCGCTGGTGGAGGGTGAAGCTGTTTATCGACAAGTGTCATGCAGCATTATCCGGATTCAGCCACGATTTTTGTATACAGTTGACACATGTGTAAACATGGATTGTTGATTGAAGTGCAACGGACAGATCCGGAATTTTTGCAAAAAGAAAAGCAATCTTGGTGCTCATCAATGCTGGAAAGTAGATCTTTGCCGCAGGTGTCAATTTAAGGGTTGCCCATTAACCAGCTCAATTGCTTCTTCTAGATGGACCAGAAGATCTTTGGTGTATAACAACACTTCATCCCGCCTTACGTTGATAAAGAACAATAACTCCGACTGATTGCGGCGGCAAACGGAGACCGTAATATAACAAAAAACAATCTCCCCCTATCCACAACGCAGCAAAAAAATAATAAATATACTAGCAACTTGGCTTCTGCGCGGGAAAATGAGAGTTAGTAAGGGAATGAATGCAGAATGTCACTATTGTTTTTCGGAAATTGCTCTGTGTAAATTTGGTCAAGCTCTGGGTTGTTTAAACTGGTGCTCGAACGTGTAAATAGAGGGTCCACTGGAAATCACATAAGTCGCGCTGTCAAGGATGCCTGGTTGTTCGCGCGGATGTGGCTGCTTTTTGTATGGATAATTGTGAAAATTTCTCGTCTACAGTTCCTTCATGTTATTCCAGTTTTTCAGATTCCCAGTGTGATTTTCGCACTTTTAAATGCTAAACACTGACCTTCATTTATAAATATCATAACGTTAGCCCAGATGATTGGCTTAGAGAACATCCGCGATCGATTCCTGCTTCATTTCTGCTCTGTAGTGTGAAATACGGCTGTATTCACAAATGTCGGAAACATCTACGTGGTTGTGGATAAGTCCGTTATCCTTTCATGAATTCTTTAGTTGCATATTTCTGAACATTGACTGTCCAGCATTCGGCATATCGCGTGCAGTGAGTAAATAACGTAAGGTGCGAGGACGTTGTCTTCAACACACCGATGCCGGGCTCACGGCCGTTATTACGTGCGCAATTGTAAGTTATCCGTGAAGAGGAGGAGCATGTGATGGGCATTGTGGAAATATTAGGCAACACCACAGAGGTTTGCCGATACGCCAGGGAAAACCTTATTTGTCTGTTGATGGTGTGTGACAGTAATGGTCTTGAGGGAAAGTTTCGCCTAAAGGATTGTCGTAACGATGTTCTCCGCATGGAAAACTTATTGCGCGGACAGGGTAATCTGCGGCCGCTTAAACTGGAAGATTTAGCACGGCTTGCATTTCCCAAGCCGGATGGTGTTCGGCATTTGGTAAATATGTATCCCGAGGTTTCGCTAGAGGACGGTACCGGCCGGCTTAACTGCGGGGGTGTATAATGTGGCATGCTATGATAGTAGACGATAGCGGGTTAGGTTGGTCAATGTTTTATGATCTCTTTTCAAATGAAAGCGGAGTCAGCTGCCGCCGGGCGATGAATGTCATGAAGAAAATGCCACATTCAATCAGTATTGTGAAGATGATTGTCGTTGACTGCACCTTGGCACAGTTCGAAATGTTTCAAGCGGCTTGCCCTTAAGCATGGGTCTCACTTTGTCGTCTACATGTACTCATGTACTTGCAACGCCACCACTTTATCCTGCCCGTACCTCTAGAATGGGCCGAAAAGTACATCTATCAGTGGATGCGCCACTTAGTCTTTGCATCAACAAAGGAAGAACTCGATATCTGAAGTGTCAATAGGTAGCCGTTGTCCAGCAGCTCTAAGGTACCTTCAACGTACCCTATGGGGGCATGTGAGCATACCAGCGTTAAGTGGCAATTAAACATCGGCATACTCCCGGCCAATAAAAGTGAAGTGGAGAATATACAGTTACGGTGCGGTCCCTTAATGAGATCTAACCCGTTCGATGTTTTCGCCCAAAAACTGCGACACACGGAGAAGTTGGACGAGGTAGGGCATCGCGCAGTGTTCAGTAGTTCCCCGGGGGATATTCGTCACCCCCAGGTAAAGAAACCTAAGAATACCTGTTAAGTAGAATTATTCATTTTGCCATGTGGGCTGCGGAAAGACACCCGACAGCACAAGCAAGTTTCTCTTCAGAAATTAAGGTACTCTTTGGGGGCTCGTTGTTTACGGTCCCGTGGTGTACGTGTGTTGATGGGCATTTGGCCGTCATGCACGCGTACTTTCTGGAACCAATGGCTGCCACCGTGTGGCAACATATTGCGTGTATGATCGTTCCTTAGGAATGACGTACGCAGACAGACAGTAGGCCGGTGGGCGCAACAACACGTCGATAAGCGTAACCCGAGGAGTGTGGTACGGCAAGGAAAAGTTTACTTGCAAGTAAAGAAGTAAAGATGGTCCCCTGGCTGAAGTTTTCCGGGATATGGACCGTAAGTAAAGAAATGTGATGGAGTTTGCTAAAGGAAATTCGAAGTATGGATAGGTTGATGAGAATAGTTAAAAAAGTGACTTACTTATCTTTACATGAAGATACCAAGACTGTGGTTCACACAGCCAACGACACAGAAGTAGATGCATTCGTCGCTGACCACGTTCGTAGCAATGGGACACAGAGAATTAGGAAGCCCGTCGAAATTGTCCCCAGTACGTCCCCATCGGCACAATTGCTTAAGTCACCTAAATCTAAGGTTTCCTTTGAACCCTAGGAGAACGAAGACTTTGACACATTGGTTGTTGATGATCACATACATTTGGTAAATATTTGGATGCACACAGACATGGCTTCTGCTGCTTATAGACTACCAAAGACTAAGATATGTAGAGAGCCGAGGACAGCACCATTGCAAAAAGACCTGTACGGCGAATACACACTGGAACATCATTCGGGGATTTGGCTGCAAAAACCAAATGGGTGAAACACGACACTTGCCAAGTCTGGATTAATTTTCACTGCGCCAGCTACATAGACCAAGAGATGCACGTCTGCATGCATTGTCTGTCTGCCAAAAGCAAGTACCATCCACGCAGGTTGTAGCATTAAACAAGTTGAACAGGACACTGCATTCAAATTTGTCATTTCCATTCCCGGTGTAAATGAAGAGCCCAAGACCACGTAGGGTGGAAGAGGAGGACTCTAAAGCCCTTAACAACCAACGTGAATCCAAGGAACATGGACCGCTGCAGAGATGGGATTGACGTGACCGCAACCCTGGCCCCTTTGTAGCCACCATTATCTGATAACCAACACCGATTTCAAAGATCGGTCGTTCCATAGATTGCCTTCTTGTTTGCAATAGGTTGTTGGTACGTAAGTCTGCATTCCCGTACGCAACAACGGTTGGAGTTTGGGTTCTTCCGGAGATCGGTTTAATCTCGTCTGCCATTAGTCCGTTCACCTGGTCAACGGTAGGCATGGAAATGTAAGAAAGCTATGCTTCCTCAGGGATATGCATAAGTAAGTTTAGAGATGTTTATAGGTATCGTTAGCCATATGTATCTACCCACACAGAGATGCGGTTAGAGATATACTGGCGGCTACAATTTGTTGCGTACATTTTTCTGCCTGTAGCTTAACATATACATTGCCCTGTCAATGTTAGGGAGCAACGTATGCATAGGCGTATATAAAAACTTGTGCGTTTCCGCAAGTAAGATTGTTTTACCGTTTGCACATCCTCGAAAAGTTTGCCGGGTAAAAATTCCGCGCAGTTTTATGCCCATATATCCAGACGTAAGGCTACAAACATGTTACTATATATCCGTACTAGTAAGCCTGATGAGTGAAATACTTTTCAGCTGACCCAACTGGAAAGTTATTTAAATACATGCAACAATAATAAGCATTCAGGGGATTGAGGCAAACGGAAAAAAAGAATACACTAAAAGGTTATTTTCCCCATGACAATCAGTAACTTTTACGGCCTTGGCATGCTAAATCGACTTTTTCTTTTCTCTGAGCAAAGTGATAAACATTTGCCACATAGCATCGCTGCTTCAAACTTGTCACATTTTTACAACTTTTCTAGCTCGGTACCCTTAAACATCTAGCAGCGAACGTAGCCGGTTATCCCGCAGTACGCAGTTCTGCTTAAAACTGGTTCTCGCGGGTGGAAAAATGGTGCTCTACGATTTGAAGGCTTGCAAAATATGGCCGTTTCGCGGGATGGACAAGCCGTCATTACTCAATATGAGAACTGTACCGCAGTCACCCACAGGGCACGTGTGACTTTCTTGCATCACGTCACACTCTTAGAAGCTCTCTTTTTCCAAGATGTTTTAGTTCTTTACTTTTTGGTCTTCTCACCAAGTGCGTGGCCGTTGAGGGTTACGTTCTTACTTCACATCCGTTTCAGATGGTAACGCCCCGGAAGCCTCAAATATTGTGCCAGAACTCATTCCTGCTTCGATAAATATCTCCATCCGATTAGACCGACCAGAAGCCAAATGTAGCAGACTGCCTGCTGAAATTTTTGAAAGCGGATTCCACACAAGATGCAGAGTCTAACACGCTCTGACTATGGCCCCGAAGCTCATCACTAACTCAGGAAACGCGGGTACAAACAATGAGCGGGACCATCCTTACGTTGGAGATCTCAGACGAGCCAATCGCGGAGAAGCGCTGGAAAACTTGGAGCAACTGCACTGGTCTGAGGTTCTTTGGCGTATTTCTGTTTAAACAGTAGCTTCCCAGGACTTGCTTGAAGTCAATAATGATGCCATCGAGTAATGTCGGGGAGAGAGATAGCTGTGGTCGTTAAAAACCGACGAGGCTGGCACCCATCCTGCAGAACCCCCTTATAAGGCTCCCCGCAACGTGATAGCCAACCCTTCCTGTTCAGACAAGCTAGTGGCAATCGACCAACATGGCTTTTGGCACACAAGTTCGTGTTTGACCAACCTGTTTCGCTTCCTGGTCTCTGCAGCGGACAGGACGGAACAATAGAAGCTTGCAGTCTGGACTTCTAGGAGAGACTTTCATTTCGCAAACCACTGGCCTCCTGAGGAGAAAGTGAAGACTACCGGGTGGACGTTAAGTTTATCAGCTGCAAGGCGCAGATTCTTACGCGTAGATATTTCAGCCTGAGTCAAATAATGTCTAACACGTATCGGGGTGAATCGCGGGCCTTTCCCATGTGCGTTAGCAGAACAATTTTGGGGTTGGAAAATTCGTGGCTCATGCTTGCATATAACATCAATTTATTAGGGGCGGCAAAAGTGAGGCCATCCAGAGATTTCTGGGTAAATTTTACAAGAGGATCGTAAGACGAAGTCATTTGATGAAACTTAGACATTGCAACAAGTCCATACAAGAGGAAGCTAGTCCCAAATGCCACGTGGGTAACTCAACAAAGGGGGTATGACGATACAAACGCAGAGTGCAAAAACCACGGAGGTTGAAAGAGTGTGGACCTCAGGCCACGTTTGCAAATGAAGAAACTTCTAAAGAACGCATGGTGAGCGCCACGACAACGGGAGAATTCTGGTGGACCCATGAAGTTTAGGGAACTTCTGACACTATAAAATGTTGTATGAACGATGGCCTCAACGCGAGTCTTGCATTACGTCTGCCTGCAATTAACCGTTGTGGCGTCAACCTCATTAAAATATTAACAATAATGATATTATTAGTACTAATAATGTGTATTTCTCAATTTGCGAGAGGCATGCTCAAGACAAGACCAACATTTTAGGGAGATGATGCACAGGAAATACGAACAATATAAAGCGAACGGAAAGAGGGTGAGGGCAACCATAAGTAAGTTGAAAGGTTTTCTTATTTTTGTATATTTCTCGACATGCGAGAGTCATGAGCAAGGCAGGATCAAAAACTGGGCAACGAAGGCCCAGTGCAGACACGGGAAAAAGAAAAAACACAATGCGATATGTTTTCGCTCACAAGATCATAAGAGGCAGTGTGATTTCTAGATAATAATTCGCAAAGATTTTTCTGTCTGATTACCAGTCCTGCACTGCCAGTAACGCTATGTTTGAATGCAGCAAACGTGCGTATCGCGGGCGCAAAATATGGCTGGAGGGCAATGGCTGTCGCTGCTAGTTGGCCGGGCTCCTGGAGGACCGAGAGAGTTATATGGTGGAGATGAGGATCAATATGAATGTAATAACGGATTGGAGATGAATCAAAACCAGACTGAATATAAAAAACTATAAAACCCCGAAAATCTGAGAGCACGGTCCTTTGAGCAGGAGAGCGGTGACACAGGATGGGAATTGTGCGATCGTAAGGCTCATACATAAGGTTTGTTTTGAGCAATTTTGAGTTCATAAATTTCAGCTTGGTCCAGAGATGAAGGTGGCGCTGGAAACGAAAGAGAACCGGAATCAATTGAGGCGATGTCTGGTGGGCTTGTGTGGAGAACTGTTACCAACAGCTTCGGCCTATTACCCAATTCCGCAGACCGGAATAGAGGTTGATGAAAAATGACGGTCTTCAACTGTTTTCGGATGTCAAGATGCAGTGTGAACGTCAGTTTATATCAGATGCCAATAAAAATACTGTCCATTCGTGAGTCCGTTTTGTATGGTTCTGGCAGAATTTTGGGAAGGAGCAGGAGGAAGCCAGTACAAAATGGTGCACGTGAACTTATGGGCTACAGTGTTGTTTGCCACATCAGTGCTATTGGGTGGGGCTGACCGAGTGCTGGCCACCCATCCTGAAAAACACCGTTTGAGGGTGAACGCAGGAGGTGTAATTCGCCAACCAGGCTGCACCCGCACACCGCTGCAGCCGAGCTGCCCGCCCGATGTGCGCGAGGGCTCTATAAGATTACAATACTGTCAACCCAGTTACTCGGCCGGTACAACGAGGATACAGTCGGAAGCGATACGTGTTTGTGCATATTTTGACAGCAGCGGGCGTGAGCGACATGCACATGACAACCGCGCCAAGTGGTCAACGCTCGGATAAACAAACGATCCGGTGGAACGGCTCCCTGTTCCGCTACAGAAATGGTGTCATTTGCATTCGGCTAAAGTTCGGGCTTCCCGAGTGTAACTTTCTAAAGATTATCTCACGCTGTTGGACGCTAAAAAGTACGTGCTTGTGTTAACGGTAGCCGTCACTAATTCTGTCCCTTCAATTGCATCTCTCACATTTGGCGGCAGCTGTAAGAAAAGAGAGTCAGGCGGACATTAATTCCTATTTTGCAATCAACAGTAAAACGTTGCGGAATGCTTCATTTAGAAGAACTAAAGCCCTTAACACGCGCTGATTACGCGGGTTGCCTGCCTCGCCACTGGCGTTGATGTTATGTTCGCACGCTGGAATGTACATAGTGTTCTGTTTGCCTTATTTAATGCTCCTGCCGTGTATCACCACGCACTGGTCGGTAATTGCTGTTAGTCACGGACTCTCTGGATTATTACGGAATAGAGTTGTGTTACTCGCTGAAATAACCGCTTGAGATTCACTAATCGAGTAGCAAACTGTAGGCCGCCTCTTTCTTATGGTTGTTTATGTGTTGGCGCTGACTGCTTTGCATACCGGGCACCAATTTTCGTTACTTTTTCTCTTTTCGTACTTTTACGGTCTGCTAAGGGCTCCTCTAGGAGGTCTTTATCCCAGGGCGTGTTGCAGTTTGGAATTATTGCCAGCTGAGGCCTAAAAAGATAAACTGGGAGACCTGCCTATTTTTGTGGAGACAATAGAATCCCATGTAGACGTAGAGGAATGGACTCCTCATAGTTGAATAAAGATATAGAGGCCACCTGGAACTTTTAAGTCAATTTATTTGGGGTAGAAAACTGCCTTATTGGTTTTAGAATTGCTTGCTCTGAATGCTGACCCAGTCAGCACAAACGTCCTCGAAAAGACCCGAAAAGTCCCCAAACATACCCCAGAACGACACCAGTTGTATCTTTCCGAAACAAAAATGGGACCGCCTTGGGTCGTTTTTGGAAATCGCCCAAAATCGGCCCTTGCAGTCCCAGGTAACACCAAATTATAATTTCCACGCGGCAATTCGCAACTAATCTATTCCCTTGCGCGGACTGCCTAAAACGAACTTAAATTCCGCGAATTAATACACGCCGCAACGTTCCGACGTGCACTTTTGCCATTCGCGGTGCACCACGCGCCCAACTGGAATCACCAGGAGGAAGCAAAATCCTCGGCATATAGATCCATCCGTTATTAAAAATATCTGAAATAAAATGTACAATGAATGCGGATTTCTCCCGTTGTATTTTCTTCCCGTTGGTCGTTGGCGAGAAATTCTCCTGAAAAATTTGTTCAATCTGGAAGAGAAAATGTAAAATGGCAATGCAGATTGAAAACAGCGAATTTAATGTGGCTGCAGAAATTGCGACGCGCCGTGTATACATGTTGAATCGACAGATATGTACGTCTTCCTTGTTTTCCGTTTGGTTACATATCTCCTTTCCCAATGCAGATTACTTTGAACGCAGCTAGCATGTGACTCACCGTTGTCATGGAACGTTGGACACCAATGCCCTTTGAGTTTCTGACGTTGTCTTGGGCGGAGTCCTGCAGCATTGGACGCACCGCCTCATCCTTTCTCGTACTGTTTTTAAGGTGGCTCCTGGGTAGCCTATACGGCAAACAAAATATAGAGGTTGGAAGCAACAAAAAGGTGAGCTTACCTATTACCAAAGCACAAACTTTCATGCCAGACAAAGCAGTTTCCAATGCGGACCATTCATTTTCAGGTGACTCGGGACGGGTGTTGTCATTAGTTGAAGCATGACATCCCGAGTGTCAACATGTTCATGGGGAAATTAGGCTTGAAGATTTTTAGATTCTTAAATGCAACTTACTGGGCGGTCGTAATATGGGTTCTGGTTGCCTTGTGTTCGAACCAGGGCTTTTGCGTTGAAAGTTAAAATTACATATTGTTACTATAAGAAAGTTCTAATTTAGGGTGTCCCGTGCCGGATCATTTAACGCAGAATCATGTGGGCCGCTAATTGATGTGACAACATACTCAGTTTGTTCCGCTATTTCCTTGTCATTGCAATCAATTAGTGACACACAATGCTGTTTTACCCGTAAAAACTCCCCGGTATATCTGGTGACACACTCCCATATACCACAAGGGCCCCCATTAGATCTCTCCAGCTTAAGCCTGAGTCAGGAGACGTTGCACTATCGCCTATCTATTGTGAACAGCGAAAAGCTTAGGCACTCACTGCATAGATCTCTGATCCATAAATAGATTGTTCACAGTCTGAGGGCTGCGGTCGTTCTACCTGGGAGCAAGCAACCCTCAGCGCCTCTCTTCTTTGTCTCCACATCGAAGCCCTGTAGTGACCACGTAAATAAACACCACCTGGGTTAACTCGTGGGCTCATTTCTTGCTGTCATATTTATAACGAAATCCCAAGACAGCGGGATTTTACATAGAAATCGATATCATGCATTCTTTGCATGGACATTAGGGGCAAGACAGAAACTCCAAAATGAGATGACACAGGAAAACAGATTAGACAACAATGTCCAGGAAGCCACTTTAAATATGAATCTAACAAGCAAGTTATGCAGTTGAGTCTCTAATAAATATTGCTCCCACATCGAAGTAGGTTCCATAAACTAGTCAATTTCATTCTCAAGGGTTAAGTAGAACCGACTGTCCTAACGCAAATCTCGTATTACGTTTGCCTGCCCTTAACCTTTGTGCGTCACTCTTACTCGGCTCCGCACGGTTGCAATACTGGCAACCCTGACACTTGACGGGTACAAAGAAAAGATAGTCGGAAGCGGTAGCAGGCTGAGCATATTTTGACAGGAGCTTGCGAGCTAAGCATGTGAGAGCAACGCACAAATGGCAGTCGTGCTTGGCGGTCAATTTTCAGTTAAACAAGCTATCCACAGAAACAAGTCCATGTTCCTCTACGGATACCATCCAGATGATCCACAACACGGTATATCAGATAACAAGCAAGTTTTACGATTGCTAGAGCGTAATTAAGCTATCAACGGTAAAAAGAAATTTGTAAGCATAAACTTAGCCCAAGTCCCATATGTATGTTCAAACGAAAGTTTTGGCGGTGGCCTTATGGATAAGGTCGTGGCGTTCAGACGTGAAGGTCTCGAGTTCGAATCCTCCCACCGCCGGCCAAATTCCCCACTTAGTAGCCCTCTGTTGGTCGCGGCCCCCTTCCCAAAAATTAATGTACACTGTTGTTTCATTAATGAAGGAAGTAAAAGATAAACGATAATAAAGGTTCACAGGATACCCCCCAAAACAGGCAAAACGTGTTCACACAATCAATACGGAAACCCGCTTACCCATTCAATGTAAAAATGACGAAAACCATGATCACAATAGAGCAGCTCACATGCAGTAAGCAACTAGCAGCAGGTCACTAGACCAGGTGGCCTTCACAATTAGACCTCATTTAAGCCACTTAGTTAGACTCTCCGGGACATTGGAAGCCTCAGGGAAGATTTCCACGTAAAATCTATAAACTTTGAAAATTTTTCTTGAACAAAACTTATCAACTATGGCCTATTCACGCAGTTATTTATCCGCATTTCCTAAAATTACCAATTCCGGTGCTCAAAATATGAAATCATTAATGCACTTTGTGCTTCAGCCTTCGGGGGAAAAAATGGAAATGTTCAACTTATGACACTACCAGTAAAAAACGAAAAGCTTATGACGCAGTACCACCTGGAAAAACGGTCCCTAAAGGAACGTTTTGGGGGCGTCTTAGCGCCTTCTGTGCTGAGTGGGCGAGTAGTGCATGGGTAGCGAACAGTAAGCTGGCTAATAGCACGGGACAGATAGCCCAGCAAAAAGTGCTGTCGGCATCCAAACTTTTCTGACCCCGGAGAGCACGTAATTCTTCTGTACGAGCCTGTTTGGCTCGGTCCCTCATAACAACCTCCCGACAGGCTGATTTCACCCGCATTCCTCCTTGGAAGTATTTCGTACACCAGCTAAACAAGAAGAAATAGACAGATCAAAGAACACCAAGGTATCGTAGATAACAAATTAGGAAAGTGAGCCGCACGATAGTTTCCTTCAATTGTTCTGAAGTATGGTCAATCATGTTCTTCTGGAAAATAATACCATGAATTAAACATACACCCACCATTAAAAGCATTGTACCCTATTCAAATGAAGTTGGCGCGAGAACCGCGACGGTCTCCAAGGGGACTCCAACGACTGGTACTGGAAGAGTGACAACTGAACGAAGGAAACAAACACAGATATCTGCTTTGGGAAAAAAAGAGAAATGAAAAATTTAGTTCAAACATTTCAGGTGGGCGGAGTCTGATGAGGAAGGGATTTTAGTTTTGATCAAAGATAGAGCAAGAGAAGAGTGGAGAAAAGGATCCATGTTGCAATTCAATCCGCTCATGTTGGTGGGGTTGATGAGGTCTTAGTAATTTTTCAAGTGCGCGGATTGAGCGCAACAACGAGAGTGCATGCGGTGGTGTAGCATCATGATGAAGCTGAAAGATAACCGGAAGCAATGATCCCCAGATTCAAACTGACGGAACACACAAGGCCGGGCTATAGCATAGCCACCTACTAATCAGCACTGGGGATAAAACATCGAGTTTGCAATCAGCGATAAATTCTGTGACACTATACGTCTCATATTTGTCCCAACCGAACAGATTTTATTCGTGGCCTGTTTGGCCAAGCAGAAGATAATTGGGAATTATTTGACCTACTGGCTGGTTGACACTAACGGTTCCCGCACGATTCAGTCGACTGCTTAGCACAAAAAGAACAATCTATGTCACCGTACTAAGAGCCAGCGTAATCAAGTTGAAACATTATGCAGGATGTAGGAAACAGAAAACGACAGTTGGTTACATGAAATCCTTTTACACCAAACTGAAAAGTTCTGGGAAAGCAGCTTATATTCGAATTAAGAAATTGGGTTCCATAGAAATTAATCAGAAGAAGACCAACGAATATATATATGGAGAGAATTCAAAATAAAGAAGAACAAAAAGACCAGCGCAATACGCGGATAAGTTGGACGTACCGGAACTAAAGACAATCCCAATTTCATGATGAGACTGCATAATAAGACCGGTCAGCAAAAAGATGAAATAATTTTCAGATTGTATCAGCGTCATCTTCAGCGCTAACTAGAAAGGTAACCATACTAATCGCCGTCTTCCTTACTACTAAAAGAATGAATATACGAGCGAAACAGCGGCTGGACCTACATAGCCGGGGGCAGAAAGAAATCCAGTACTGGCCCACACGGGATAATGTCTAACTGTACAAACACGCAGGACCTTAAGCATTCTGATTCGACAACATGGTGGTCACTGTTTCCTCAATGTGTCTAACCAACTCGTGGACGGTTCATTTACATCGTAACCGAGAAAATGTTGGACACGTTTTTTATCCAATATCACTTTATACCTAGACAGGGCGCTCTTATGTCATGTGCTAGCCTCCACATGGCTTCTCCCACTCCATGGGGAAATCGCAAAATAACCCACTGTGTGGCAGACTAATGTTCGCCATACGCAAAATATGACCCAAACAACGAAGTCTGACAAGCTTCACAAGCTGAAATAAAATGTACCCACAACCGACACCCAATACCAGGTTCCTAACCTGTGTATTACTCATGCGGTCACTCCATCTAATCCTAGCGATACTACGTAGACATCGGTGATTGAAAAACTCCAAGCGATGCACAACTCCGACAAGCAAACTTCACGTTTCGCAGCATAAAGCGGCACAGTGCATGCAATATTTCAAAGATAGACCGACGCTACAAGTGCCCCTTTCCAAATTATGTCGTTCAAACCTTGTATATAGGTGTGCTCACCTTCACTGGGACTCCAGGGGACAATGGAATTCCAGATAATCAAAGGTGATAAACGAGGTCAAACTTTTATTAGGTACACTGCCGCATCACAATTTATCAGGAGTTTTTCTTCCGCGTCATCCAACCGGGATTTATGATTCGTAATAACGGAAACCTGAAATAAAGTGAATATTAGGAAACCCTCGTCGCTTCCGTAAAATTTAACGGAACTATTCGTGTTGCTCTTCCTTATTACAAACAGAAGGTAGTACTGGCTTATAGCATATTGATATCGATTCTACTTGCTTCTAATTCATATCTAATGCAATTAGTCGAAGAGAAAGAGATCCATCGACAGAAACCAAGTTTATATAGGCAAAGAACTATTTGTCCATCGGGTCTTGTCTTGGTAGATTAATGAATGGTGTGGGTCTTTTAACGGTAACTTGTGATTTCCTTATTTATACCATTTATTTCACTTGCAGTTCATGAACTTTCATGAGTTTGTAGTACGAAGATTATAAGGCTTATAATTGGCATGAGTATCACCGAGCTAATGGGGCGACAAATGATATCGTGCTTAGGAAAGGATGGGTTATCTTAGTGGAGTTTGCGTTTGGGAAAGGATGGCTTTTAGTCCTGTTAACTAGTGTGAGAACTTTCGGGAATTTTGGCTAGCCATTATACTAGCTGTCATGAAACCATCTCTTCATAAGTGTCTTCCAAAACAGATTTCACACCAGGTGCTTCCCAGTTTACACTTACACGTTTTCCACAGCAACATGAGATCATCGTTTTCCAACAGAGTGGGCTGAGGATGTAATATTCAGCATAACTCTTCCCGATAGCCCTGACCACGTGCCTCAGCGAGAATAAATGAACTGGTTAGTTGGTCTTACGACCAAAACATAACTGTGGAAAGCAGTAAGATCTGAGGTTTCCCACTTAAATTCCACAACATCGCCAACACACTGATCTGCTGGCTTCCTATCCAAAGCATGATCATCCAACCGTTGCTTTGGAATTGCCACTGTCCGTGGCTCTCCTGATCTCGACACATCGCTGTTATTTGATCATTAGACTAGCAAAATTTTACATAGTAAGACTGGAAATGGCTTTCATCTGAATTTTTCTATTGCAATATCCAGCAATAATTAACAGAAGCTAGGTCTCGTATTCTAGTTCTTTAAATTTAACGGAACAAGTGTTTGATCGTAATCCAAAATTTAGGATTCGGTTGGTAAGACAGGTTGGACCTTAAAAGTACTTACTTTAGCTCTTGCATCCCGAAATTGCGTTGATCGTCCGGAGAATTTTTCCATTTGATTGACAAAGACATAATCGAGAGGCAGTGGCATGCAAAATAAACCAAGTCTCATAAAGCAGGAAAGGCCCAACTGCTGATACAGCAGGACTACCGTTAGTAACACATGCAGCGGCATAGTCCAATCTTCCTGTACACCCGAGGCAAAGTTCGCGATTCGTGCCGAGTCGGATGTCAGATGAATAACCAGACTTCCTGTTTAACCAGAATTTGGAGCAGCCAAAGGCACTGAGAGTATTCTGCGGTACACCATTGCAGTCACCGACATAGAAATCTTGCATTTAAATATTGCCAATAATTACTTATACTTCCAAGAACAGCCTCTAGCACAGTAGAAAAAATCAGAACGCAAACCCAGGCCAGACAAGTTTCAGATTTAATTGAGTCGCTCTAGAAGCTAGTTATGAATCGATTTAGGATAATAGGATTGGCGATAATCAAAGGACCGATAATAAGTTTGAACAAGGAGAATCACATAAATTCTCTGTCAAATACATTGATCAGTACTCCAAGAAATGGACACAATTTGACCTTGTACGGGTCGCTCGAATCACTGAGTCTATTGGTACTGAGGCAACAGGGAAGTTATGGCTCCAGCGTCCGTACATTCAACCTCTTGGGGATCTCCGGAAGTGCGAAAACTTAACTCATCGTACTATCCTGAACAAATCACGCCATTCATCCGGGAAAATAAAGGCGCGATATCCAAGATGCTCGACCTTCTATGGGTTCGTGCACCTCAGTTACTGACAAATTTGCGAGAGGATCTGACAGGTTAGAAAGACATGCTTTGTTCTCCCCTGAAAAATTTAGCTCTCATCGCCCTGGGGCGTTCGGCGCAGTGTATAATCGGGACCCTGGACAAAATATGCAGTGGAACAAGCACCAGATGGAGAAACCTCAGAGAAACTGAAAGGGCTCTTCAAGGGTAGTTGTCCAGTTGATATGCTGACCGTAACGCGCAGACGCATGTATAAAAATAACAGGACGAGAGAAACAGGTGTATCGTAGGGCCCCGGGAGGAATATGGGACGAATCTCCCCAAGATAACATCGTGCATAAAAATCCCAATCCACAAAAGACCTGTCGCGCCATAAAAAGGTACTTCAGAGAATTTTTCAGGAATTGTAGACAGGTTGAATGAATGAAATTGCATAAGTTGACAAAGTGCCCAGTAAATTCAAACTAATCACACCGATGACCAAGAGCAGTCTCCACAAACATATCCGAGAAAAGAATGACTGAAATACGCTACGTTTAATATAAACGAAACAGTATACGACTGACGCTAAAAAATATAACAGTGAGATTTGTGTGTAAATCGGCAGCTGGAAGAAGGAGAGGTCAATATTCCCATTCGTCCAGAATTCCGATGAGAAGGAACCACAAAAGCTATCAAGGCTCATTTTGCTTGCAGTGTTACTCGAGACAAATACGATTGGAAAAAGCCATGCATTTAACCTGCGATGGAAAAATTGGAAACCAAGGAGTATTGAAACGGCCTCCAGCAAAAGAAAGCCAGACATTTCAGGGAGATAATACATAATAGCAATTGTCGAAAGCTTCCCAAGTGTAATGAAACGAAGGCTATTTCATGTTTTCATTATTTTGCTTAAAGAAAAAGCATGATTGATAAACGGGAACGTTTATTCATCAACAAAAACATTTTCGATGGGGACAAATGATCCGATGACTCGGCTGTCACTAAGATAGTCAATGGTTGTATAGAACGAACAGAACTAGAGAGCTGGATTGATCCTTTCGTTTTGACCACTTCTATCGAATAGTAGGCGATGTTCTAGACAGCCAACAGCAAACAAATCTGAAGATCACACTAGATGCACTGGGAATCTCGAAGCAGCAGACCACTATTCAAGAGCCACACGAATAACTCACCAAGTCATCGGTTTATAAAAAAAACTTCTTGTTATCCGATAAGTAGCACTTGGTTGTCCAAAGGCTAGAAATTACAACCTTGGGAAAAGCCCATTTCGCTGGGGTTGTCACTTCATACATTTATCCCAAGAATCCTCACGAATTTGGCCGCTAAAGTGCACAGTGACCATCCTCCAGCATCCCAGGGAGGAGATGGATTTCGTGTTGCTTGAGCAAACAAGATGACAGATTTATTTTTGCATAGCTAACTCCGGTGCGAGGATAAGTCGGCTTCTCGAATGTGTTTGGTTGCAGCCATCCATTCGCCGCTATCTGCGGCAAGGTTGGCATAACAAAATTCAGTTGCTGGAGCAACTGAGTACTCCGAAAACCGACCGAAGGCCTAAGCAATCCATGTCCGCATTAATAGTCTTAACCCACGTTTTCAGCTAGCTACCAAGATGGCTTTTCCAGTCTGGGAAGGGTGACGGCATTCGGTCCATTTCCGTTAATTCCTTTTCGGGTCGACGGAGAACATGGCCCAGCCACTGAAAGGGACATTTTGGCGAATCAAAGCGATTTTTGGCAACTATTGGGTGCTGACGCACGACGGCGTTTTAGATGTGATTGAACCACAAAGTTTTTCTCATATAGCGGAGCTGATAATGGCGGAAACGTTTGCATGATCTACAACTAATGTCCAGGTGCTGCATGCATATCTAAGTACTGAACGGTAAATGCCCAAATTCGTGTGAAGGCTTGGCTCACGTTTCGCTCAGTCTACACGAAGTTTAACCTCTTCCCTGACCTGGTCATTCGGTTGATTAGTAGAACACAGGTATTTGAAATAATGGACATGTTAAGAAGTTTCCTCGACGATGAGGATGGCACAGTCGAGAATAAATTCGTTTTTGAAGTTTCTATTCCCAGACTAACAGCAATGGCTTCGTATACATTCCGGCTGAATAGTTGTGGGATCCTCTCTCGGAATGACTAAATCGTCGGCGAATTCGATATCGTATTCTCTGAAAGTTCTTGCAAGCATGATAATATTAGTCTGCGGCGTAGCTGAAAAGAACCGGTGAAAAAGGGCAGTTTTGGTGAGCAGGAGAATCGAAGAGAAATACTGGAGATTCTTTGACGTAAGCGTGGACGAGCGCCCGTATTGAAAAGTAGTAGCCCCGTAACATTCTCGCGTAATTTTTGGGCATCCCGCTGATTCGAAGTTGTTGTCTGTCAGCGGATTTGAGTGCTGCACAGAATCTGATGAAACAAGCAGTGGCAAGTTGCCGAAATTTATACCTATGTTTCACAATTCCACGTCAACAAAACATCTTTCACGACGAAAACCACACTGGATAGAATGTGTTCGTGCGTCCCGTACCGAAACAAAACGGCTTCATGAGAGTGGTCGCTGCTATATCAATGAGTCCAATACTTCTGCAGTTCGGCCACAGTGTTGTCCCACTTCTTTGGTACGAAGAATAGAACACTACCTTTGGGTAAGGCCTCGAAGTCCCAAATGCGACGAAATAGCATACTGGATGGACCCAGTAGAGTAACCAAACCTGAATTTAAGATCTTGGGTTAGACGCCATCCTCTCAGGATAACTTGATTTTCATTGCTGTATGGCAGAGGTTGGTCGGGAGGCTGGACATCAATTTCATATTCTTCAGTGTCGCCTGGCAATATGAAACAACTATACCTGAATGTGATAGGAAGCGGATATCTAAAGCTCCAATTTGGCTAAACGGACTGAACACCTTTCAGTATCCTTCTAAATGACCGTGTCTTTCGAACAGCCTCTGTTGAGAAGGTCCAGTGCGCTGCCTTCGCCTGGCTGACGTGTTTTCACAAAAATGCGTTTTTCACCTGTTTAACTGACCTTTATCAAACAGCTTAGGGGACGTGGTTCAGTCGCGAGTCCAAACCAGCCAAAGGTGATGTGCGAACTATACGGCTGTATGCTCGCCAAAATCTGTGGCACAGTATTTCACTGGGCACTCAGGATGCCTAGCCTAATTCGGAGGGCATATAAATCGAGCAATAACCAGTCCACAGTGATTACATAAATATTAGATCGTTCTACTGCATTGTGGGTTAGATCGTTTGACGAAATAGTCAGAGTAGTGTCCCCTAAGCCAATTAGGTGTGGACATCCGGGGAATATACAGCCGGCAGAGGAATCATGGATCCCGATGGACAGACGGTTATATAGAGGTACAGGGTAGAGAAACCATCATGTGCAGTGAACCAAACGCATTGTTTCATTTTCTTTCCTCTTTGCTTCTCATTGTTTTTTTCTTCACCATATATATATCTTGAGTGGGGGGACGATTAAATATATAACTAAATTGTTTGTTGCATCCCTGAAGCTCCTGTTAACACATTGAATTGAGGTAGCGGATAAAGTCGAGGAGATTGCGTCACCTCCGGAGAGGGGTGTCGAAAAACCTCGTAAAATCAACAATAGCTGCCGCCTGAATGTGGTCTTCAATTTCATGTCACTATCGTTTTCAGTCGCTGTTTCCTGGGTGTGTAGCTTTGCGACAAGGACTGAAGTAATTGGGTATGTTATGCAGTCTCGTTTCCTTGAACTTGAGACGGTGATCAAGATCTTAAGCTCATGTTCAATCCCTTCTGTTCCGTTTGGTTTCTCTAAACTGTTCATGAGAAGCATTTGCTATTGGCACCTTTAACCCCGTCCACTGTTCAACAACGCTGTCATCACCGTCGATCTCGGCTAGTCTCAATTTTATCGCCCAAACTTCTGCCCAAGAAACAGTGACAGGAAGTAACAAACACTCTTATTGGAAGACCCCAAACCAAGCTTGTATACCAACATAGTCAGTAAGAAAAACAGAACGGTTTTCAATATAAGCAGTTGGCATCGATCAAAAGACACCGTTGACCTTTGTTAAGTTTAGCCGCCGAAAAAGGGTACGCATGATAAGAATTCTGCGAATCGACGATTTATCAGCACCACCACAGAGCAACCTCATCACGGATAATCCCACCAGTTGCTACTTCCCTTGCCATCCTACACAGTACCATTGACCTAGCACTAAGGTGACTTGCTTTCCACCTCACAATACCATCACCTGCATCATCAATCAACGATAAACTGCAAGGCAAGCAACACTGACCGCTGTATTTGCCCTAGGGTGAATATCCAAGAGGAACAGGGAGAGGACCTAAACAGGCCGCAAAAGATAAGAGTGCCCCTTTAGCCAAAATATGGAACACAGTCCAACTATGAACGCAGTCGATCAATCATTGAGATTCGATAGAAACTGACAATATCTGGTCGATGTAACCTCGGCCTGCTATAAGTGGATGACATACTCGCGAACAGTTATCAAACGACGCAGCTACGGTCACTCCGTGTGCCCTTCTTGAAGATGAGTACAATCAGCGACTCACCCCGCGACATTGGAATACGCTTCTCGTTCCGAATATCACGAATCACGGTAAGTGGTTTCATCATGGCTTCTCTACCCAATTTGAAAAACCCTGGGGGAGTTCGTAGGCCCGGCTGCTTTCCCCCATATCCGAATTCGAATATTCGACTCAACTTCCACTTCTGTTGAGGTGGCGGAGGGGCTCCGATAGACACCTCCCAAGGATTCGCATCTGCAGCCGCCGGCCTGAATACGTTGGCGTAAGGCCACATAAACTGATCCTTGAAGTGCTCTGTCCAACGGTCAAGTCTTTCCTGTCTACCATGGATGAGCTCTCCATTCCTATCGCACACGACTTCACTAACCGAAGTTCGCCGCCCACCGGTGCCGCGAAACGGAGAATGGCATAAAAATAACAATCAAAAGTCAATAATGATCATGCTTTTTTGCCCTCCATTAATTGTGTCCTATCATCCCTTTGTATTTGCTCCTGTGTACCGTCGCGACCACACGACCAGATTGTATGACGAGAACGCGTGAATAGAGCCTATGGATCGAGGAAAGTTGATGCACAATCAGTAAGACCATGGCATTAGCAAATTATCGAATCAAGATTTCCTGTTTGCAAGAGTAGCTAAATAACATCAAACAAATATGAGACATTGTGCTAAACATGAAAGGTAGGAAATATTCAGTAGTAGCTGTTAGCCATAAATAATGAGTGACATAAAGCGGTTTGGTCTTCGGTAATTTCGGTCTGAAGCACAAGTGATGACGCAGATGAGCAGCAATGACAGGTCGCACAGAAAAAATGGCTTACAGATTAAAAACCTAGGCATTCCAGCAACCATGTTTCTATAATTTGCCTGATCTTAAAGATTTCGTCGACAGAGCGTGAAAATCAGCTGACGTTACGTGAGTCAATGAATACATTGGGATTCCAAAGAACCGTTGAATTTTCACTTCTTTCCTCATATGATTCAGTGATTTGTTATTGATGAAATGCCGGCACTGTCCTGTCGTCTCCTCTCAATCAAAGTTGTTAACTGGGCACATCTACGAATCATCAGATGGGAAAGACAACCAGATAACTAACAAATAAACTATCCAACTTGGCTCCTAACAATCCACGAAATCTGATCATTGTCAACTTATGGCTCATAAGAGCGACTTCTATCAAATTTGAGCTTATTCTTGACGCGTTGTAAGCTGTGGGGACAGTCGCCAAGCATCGTTCGCCCAAATTTCTCCGGTATGTTTTCTATGAAGAATTATGTTAAGCTGACCTGATCTGAACAAGGAGCTGGACCTTGGGTCTTCAAAACGTTAAATGTAACGGACCCCATATGGGTAATCATATTCTTAGTTGCCATATGCCAAACGGTTATTTTTATTCGCAGGAACATAAGTTAAATGTCCGCACATGTCAGCTCGTTTGACATTCCGTTTAAATAAATGGAAAAGTTCTCTAAAATGAACGCAAAATCTACTAGTCACAATTTAGTCGCGTAGTACCGATGAGAATCCTTGCCAAACTTCTACACTGACCGGCAGTGGTCAAGAGCCTAGCGTCGTGGGATTAAGACGTAAACGTTGCGTTTCTCCCCTCTCACTGTCACTCACTCCACGATTCAATGGCCTTTCCATGGGCGTGAACCCCCCATAAATGTGCATCTGTCTTATGGTAAACAAAGGAACCAAATCATCATCACTGTTCAGTATTAAACAGTAAGGCAAGCCTCACTGACCGCTGCCTATCTTCAGAGTTACACGTTTCTATAAAGAGAGTGAATATCCAACGGGAACAGGGAGTGGACCTACACAGGCGGGAAAAGATAAGATGCTGCTGCAGCCAACACACGGAACATACTCTAACTGTAGAAACGCACTCTTTCAATCACTCTGATTAGATAGAAAATGACAACACGGTCGCAACTGTTCACAGCTCACTGCCATATCCTTCAGTGTCTCCAACCATCCAACTTCAGCTTGTACAAGCCAAGTAACATTATGGCAACT